>CAJFCX010000656.1:0-12613 GCA_904066255.1 Eimeria sp. OTU-X
ATATATATGTTCGTACATATAATGAATAATATACTACAAATATCCATATGTATTAGATAATAGAAAGGCATCTACGATATGCGTACATGAATGTAGATTAAATATACAGGCGTAATTCGTATATGGATTTTCTGATGTTTTAACAACTGGTGTTTTAATTGTAGAATATAAGCAATTAATAAAAGTTGCATAATAAAAATGATAATCTATGTTGTCTAGAGTGCATACATCATTTGTATTGTACACACTAATAGCGTCATAAAAGCTATATACAAGCGATTATCTTTGCACCAAACAGAAATACACCGGTCTGAATTTCCCCCAACCCTAAACCCTAAACAACTAACCACAAACCCCTAAGTCTAAGCCTCGAAAGAGCAGTAAGACCTCAATGAAGGTTAGCAGCGGGCCACGGCCAGATGATGTTAAGGAACTCCCGCAGAGAATAGGTATAGGGTTTAGGGTTTAGAGCTTAGCCTACAGTTGTTTAGAGGACGGCCTAAAGTTGCAAGCACATAAATAAGGAACACGTTCGCCACCGAAACAACCCACAAGTGCTGCAGAGATTCACCCCATGTTATCGAGTTTAGGTTGTGCGGTTTAGGGCATAGGGGCCTCACTGTAAGAGCGTCCTGTGTTGTGGGGCTGTTTAAAATCAGAGACAGGAAGGGCTTGGCCAGAGCAAGTTCAGCATCGGCAAAAGCGGGTCCCAGCAGCAGAACTCGGGCATGCTCTTCTGCCTCTGCTGCAAGGCCCCCCAGCTTCTGCCGTCCCCACCACATAAGTGCTGCTGCACACAGACACAATGCCGCCCTCCGTGTAGCTGTTACTTCTGCTGTTGCAGGTGCTCCTGCTCGTGTTGTTGCTAACGGCGCTGCAGGTGCTGTTGCTGATACAGTTGCTGCAGCAGCGGCGCTGGCCTCTTGCTTTGTTCCGCCAGGAGCTGAAACTAAAGCCAGTGCTGCAGCAGGGGCAACAGTAGCACTCGCAGTTTCTTCTGTTAGGGGCCCCTTTACAGAGTGTAGTATACTTGGGGCCCCCTGAGGCCTCTCTTGCCAGGATGTCAGCTGCCCCTGCTCCTGTCGCCCATGCACAACTGCAGCATCAGACTGTTCCGAGATGCTTGATGGCAGGAAAGGATACAAAATTGGCAGCAGCAGCGGCAGAAAGGGGCCCCAGACTTTTATTCCCGCTGCAACAATGCCAGGTTCTGCTGGCCCTGCAGTAGCAGCAGAAGAAGCAGCAGCAGCAGCAAATGCAGAAGCGTCCGCCTTAAACCGCTTCAAGACAGCACCCAGAGCCTGCTCGCTTACGTCTTCATCGGTGGGGCCCAACGGGCCCCCTACCTCCCACAAACAACTCATTTTCTGCTGCTGCGCAGAACTTGCACGGTCCCCCTCCGTTGTTGTGACTTCACCGTCAGTAGTTGCTGCTGTTGCTGTAGTTGATGCCTTTGTTGTCTTCGCTGTTGCTGATGTGATTGTCGTTGCTGCTGTTACTGCTGGTGCAGCAGTAGCAGCTGCTGCTAAGCGGTATAGGCGCCTGGAGGTCTCAACTTCCCGAGCAGAAAACTGAGAAACCAATACCTTGAGGCTGCCGCAGGGAGAAGAGTATGAATCATGCAGCTGCACCAGCAGCGGGAGGCAGCAGCTAATAAACTGCTTGGCAGGGAACCGCTGCAGCTGCTGGCTTGGCTGCTGCTGCCCTCGTTGTTGCTGCTGCTGCCCTCGTTGTTGCTGCTGCTGCTGCAGCTGCAGGAGAGTCGCAAACTCCCGGAAGTGAAGCAGCCCCAATAGATCCTCCATTGTAAGGGACTGGGCAGCCCTAAACCCTAGGCCCTATCAGTATAAGTCGTGAACACCTTGGAGCGCCAACAGGAAACAGGATTAAATTGCTGCTGTGTGCAGATGCAGCAGCACCTGCAGCAGGAGCGGATGCTGCTGCTGCAGAAACCGAAAAACTAGTATTAGGATGGGAGTTGCCTCCGCCTGGAGTTCGACATGGCATCGTGCATTTTGCTGAGGCATCAAATTGTAACTTTTGCTGCTGCTTCAGGTATGCGGTGAAACGAAAGCAAGAAATCAGACTGAAAAAATCCAGAGATGCAATTGCTTCCTAATTCTGGTATAAATGGGATTAAAAACGGAAGTTAACACCTACGTGGGGCCCCCTGTTGAGCCGTTGGGGGCCCCCTAAGGGCATGCAGGGGGGGGCCCGTGGTACCCTGGGGGGGGCCCGTGGTACCCTGGAGGCCCCCTAAGAAAATGACGCGGTTGAAGAAGATACGTTGTTTTATTTTGCACGTGCAAATTGGCTTTTACAAAATAGTAAACTGGGCTTGAATTCTTATTTCCCTTCTGCAGTGACAATCGACTGACGAAGCCTTTAGTCCTCGGCCTTAGTCACGGGGCCCTACTGGCGATTTTGAGACCTAAACAATAAACCCTAGATAATAAGCCTTTCAACATTTGAGCTGTGCTTGGAACTTAGTGCTTAGGGCTTCGCGTTTAGGATTTAGCTATGGTTGCTGCAGCAGCAGCAGTAGGAGTGTGCCCGCTCCCCTGTTGTGCATGGTCCAAGTACTGTATGTGGGTGCCATGGGACGACTATGAGGGCCCCACAGCAGTGACTGTCTCCGTCGCTCATTCCTTTTGCTCATCTCTTTGCGTTCGATGTTTGTTTGTGCTCTCTCCTAATTTGCCCCTTGTTGTTGCGTTGATGTGTTTGTGTCTTGTCTGAGTTAAAAAGTCTAAATAGTAAGCACTGCACACTAGAGAGAACGAGGACAACAAACGAATAAT
Source organism: Eimeria sp. OTU-X (assembly GCA_904066255.1). Lineage (NCBI taxonomy): Eukaryota > Apicomplexa > Conoidasida > Eucoccidiorida > Eimeriidae > Eimeria > Eimeria sp. OTU-X. The sequence goes on from CAJFCX010000656.1 coordinate 2,802, forward strand.
AGATTAAGAGTACAAGGAGGGAATCGGAGGGCTAGAGCAAGCAAAGGAAACCCTGAAGAGAGGAGGGTCGCTTTCTGCTTTCTTCTTTTCTGCACTCCACTTATAAAATATAAATGCAACGCATTAGACACGACAAACAGTAAATAGAAAATAGTGTGCAGTCAATGGGATGTAGACGATGCACGCACATGTTCACTGTCGCCGTCTCTCATGTAGGGGATTTAGTATTAAAACCTATTTAAAACATATTCATATGCGATAGTTCACACGGAATATGTATGCAATTTATATGTCTGCATTACATATATTACCGTTCTTATAAATACTACAGATTTGGTAGATAGCCTGCAGAGGGGTGTTTGTATGTTTGCATTCGTGCGTATACATTTATGTAGATGTACTTTTATACTTCCAGCTATAATTTGTGCATCAATTCATCCACCCCGCAGTATGTGTATTTACATTTACTTATGCACTCATACCCAACAGCAAGTGGCATCACATGTCACTCTTCTTTTTGCCGCTGTCCCCTTCTCTGCCTCTTAGGAGAAGGTCCTCGGCCACAGTAGGGAGGAATGTGCAGAAGAGGCCATAAGTCTTTCTGGAGCCCCAGGTGTAGTTGCTGGAAGAGGCGATACGAGAGCAGAAGAAAATGAAAGAGAAAAATCTGAACAAACAAAAGTGGGAATCTGTATATACTTGGAAGCCAAGTCCTCCTCAAAGGTCCCCCAGGGGCCCCCAAGGGATCCCTAAAGGTCCTCAAGGGGAGAGGGTTACTCCTTGCTGCTTCCTTATCCTTGAGGGTCCCCCCTTCCTGACGCTGGGGAAGATGCCGCAGCAGCAGGAGCAAACTGCTGCTGCTGCTGCTGCGGCTGCTGCTGCTGGGGCGACTCCCAGTTGCAGCGGTAGGAACTGTTAGCAGCAGAGGACAGGCTTAACGAGCTGTGACTCCAGGGCGTATCCATGACAACTTCCCGCTGCTGCTGCTGTTGTTGCTGTTGCTGCTGCTGCTGCGTGTCTTGTAGCAAGTGCTGCCAAGGACTATCTCCAGGCGCGGCTTGCTGCCACACGGCCTGCGGGCTGCTGCTGCAGCTGCTGAAGCAGCTGCTGCTACTGCTGCAGCTGCTGCTACCACTACTACTGCTGCTGCTGCTACTGCTGCTGCTGCAGTGCGCAGGCAACTGCCTTGGCCTCTTCACACCCTTGCCTTTGGGGGCGTCAGGCCCCAGGAGACTTCTGTATAGAAACTGCGACAGAGAAAGGGAACCCCATGAGGCAGCATGGGGGCTCCTGGGGATCCCCCCCACCGCCTTCGGGGGTCCCCACGCTTCAGGCTGACTCCCTGCAGGAGGAAACCCGACAGCTCCTGAGGGAGCGAACCTGCTGATGGTGCTGCTGATGCTCATGCTGCTGCTCGTGCTCGTGCTGCTGCAGCGGCTGCGTCTGGGCAAAGGAGCGGCCTTTTCTACTGCTGAGGAGCCCCTCTTGCAGCGGGTCGGGAGGCGCACGACAGTTGTCACGGTGGTACCACCGGGAGCCCCTGGGGGCCCCCGCAGAGCCCCCAAGGGCCTCTTGAGGCAAACGAAGGGTCTGGGCTTCAACAGGGAAAACATGCAACGGGGAAGCAGTCGGGCTTCTGCTTCCTGCAGCAGCAAATGGAAAACATGCTCAATCCTCCCCTGCAGCAGCTGCAGCCCAGAAGACAGACGCACATCGATTTCAGCTGCTGCTGACAGCAGCACAGCAGCCGGAGCCGCTATTGCTGTTGCTGATGCTCCACCATCCTGCGTCTTCCCCCCCTCCCCTCGTCGCTCTTGCAAAGTCGCCTCGGAAATTTCAAGGTGATCATCCCGCCGCTGCTGCAGCAACAAGATCCTTTCTGCTGCTCCTCGCAGCTGCTGCATGTAGCAGCACAGTTCAGCTGTACGCTGGGGGCAGGAAGCTGCTTGCCGCAACAGTAGCAGCATCTCTTCCAGCAAGCCTCCGGGCTCATCCACGGCACTGCCTCTTGCTGCTGTTGTTGGCTCTATGACTCCTGCTGCAGTCACCGCTGCAGCAGCAGCAAGAGCGGACGGGGAACTTGCCTTCACCGCAGTGTTCACTCCGTCTCCCTTTGCTAAAGCACCAAGCCCGGATGCTGCTACAGCGCTGCTGTTAGCAGCATCAACATCAGCTCCCGCTGCTGCTCCCTCAGCAGCACCAGCAGGCGGCTCTGCCGCTGGCGCGACCGCTGCAACAGGAATGCCAGCAGCAGAAGCAAATGGTCCGCTAGCTGCTTCCTCTGCTGTTGGAGGCCCCAGATAGGTGTCCAGCTGCTGCTGCTGCTGCAGTTGTTGTCTTGTTTGCTGCTCATGTTCAAGGCCCTTAAGGAGGATGGGGAGGGTTTTAATCAAGGGGTAGGGGCACCCTGGGCTGCGCATGCACTGGCGACGTGCGCTCAGGGGGCCTCTCCTTGCTCCTATTGCTGCTGCTTGTGCTCTCCCTGCTGCCTCTCCAGCGGGGTTGGTCCTCTCTTCGTTGCAGTCTAGAGCAGCTGAAGAACCTGTTGTTGCTGCTGTTGATGCTGCCGGTTTTGCGGCTGAGAAAGAAGCAGCCAGAGTGTTCTGTAAACACCTTAAGGCTTCTGCAATAGCTGCGCCATCACCAGCAAGATGTGCAGCAATACGTCGCGTGACTCTCCCCACCATTTCTTCGGCTGAGGAACCTGCTGCTGCTGCTGCTTTCGCCAATACTGCTTCTGCATCCGCATTTTCAGGCGCCCCGCTGCCTCGCCCCTCCCCTTCGCCACTGCGCTGGTGCGCCTCGTGCTCATGCTTTTCTTGCCGCCGCTGTAAAATACGCCTGCGCATAGCCACAGGCTGCAGGTGAGTATCCGGCCAGTAGGCTGCTGCTTCTGTGACCGTTGTTGCTGCTGCTGCGCATCTGTTGCAGTCGTCTGTGAAGGCTTTTGATGCGGCCTCAGCCTGCCGCAACAGCTGTTCCCAGTCTTCTTCTACAGCACTGGAACCTGCTGGTGCTGCTGATGCAAGTGTTGCATCTGCATCGGCACCTCCTGTTGCTGCTGCATCGGGGTCGTGAGCTGCAATCGTCAGGCCAAGCCTGCGGATTGCACCCTCCACCATCTGCGCTGTTCCTTCTGTTCCTTCAAACACAAAAGCTGCACTGTCGTGCATTGCACCAGCGGGGGCTCCTTCGGGGGGGCCCTGAAGGGCCCCCCCAACTCCGCCAATGCACCGTTTGCTGCTGCAAACGCGCCCCCACGACAGGTGCTGAGGTGTATGGGCAGGTGCAACAGCAACTCGAGCAGACACATGCAGCAAAGCTTCCCTCGCCGCGGCAAACTCAGTCTCGGCTGCCCCCTGGAGCCCCTCTGGTGGCCCCCCAAGGCACTCCAGCTGTTCATGCTGTCCAGCATCAAGCGGAGGCTGAACACCGCCAGAAATAGAATAATTAACACCAAGATCCTGCCCACGTAACACGACTCTGCTGCTGCTCTTGCTGTTGCTGCTGCTTGCACGGGCGCAGGTGTCGCAATGGCCGCGGCCCCAAGGTGCGCTGCAGAACTTTCCGTTTGGCAATCCAACGTCATCTTCAGGAGCAGAAGCTGCTGATGCTGCCACTTCTGTTGCTCCTGCAGTTGCTGTTGTTGGCGTGGCTGCCGTGGCAGAAGCAGAGGCAGGAGCAGAGGCAGCAGTGGCAGTAACCGCAGCAGCAGTTGCAGCTGATGCAACATTTGCAACAGGCGCAGGCGAAGCATCACCTGTAACAGCGGCAGGTACTGCATCCATAGAAACCCGGGCTGCAGCACAAACGGGGGCAGCAGAAGCAGCATTTGCGCCGCCAGCAGCAGGTACAGCACCAGCAACTGGGGCTGCGGTGCCTATTGGCTCTCCAGCAGCTCGCATAGTAGCACTTTTCTCTACAGCTAAATGCGTTGCCTGTTGTGGCTTCTGTTGAATCTGTGGCAGCTGGTGCTGCACCCGATGCTGGTGAATCTGCTGTTGCTGCTTCGGCTGTAACTGCTGCTGCATCTGCTGCTGCTGTTGCTGTTTCATCTGCTGCTGCACCTGCATGTGCTGCTGCTGCTGCTGTTTCTTCGCTGCTACACGCTCTTGCCTCTGCTGCATCTGTCGTGCTGGCCGTTGCAGTTGTTGCTGTTGGGCTTGTTGTTGCTGCTCCAGTTGCTGCTGCTGCGCTGCCCGGAGTAGTTTCAGTTGGTGCTGCTGCTGCTGCAGGTGCTGTAATTGTTGCTGTTGCTGCTGCTGCTGAAGCAGTTGTATTTGAGTCTGCAGTAGCTGCAGTTGCTGGTGTTGCTTCTGCCGCAGCTGTTGCTGCTGTTGCAGTTGCTGCCGCAGCTGGTGTTGCTGCGGTAGCTGTTGTTGTTGCTGCTGCTGCAGCAGTAGTTGCTGCATGAGCTGCTGCTGCTGCTGCTGCAGCTGTGTTCCATGCTGCAGCGGCAACGAGGCCGCGAGTTGCTGAAAGGCGGCGAGTTGCGGGGCTCCTCCAAGATGAGGCGCTGAGGGAACCCCTGGGGCCCGCATTTGCTGCCTGGCTGCAGCAGCAGCGGCGGCGGCAGTAGCAGCAGCAGCAGGTGAGGCCCAAGGTGAGAAGAGAGCAGTAAGAGGCTCCGTATGAGTTTTTATGGAAACAGCTGAAGAAGAATTGAAGGCGGCTCCGAGGGGCCCTAATGGTACTCCTGTTGCTGCAGCTTCGGGTGCTGTTGGTGTTGCTGTTGTTGCTGCTGCTGCCGCCGTTGTTGCTCTTGATGAGGCAGACTGCGTCGGCATGCCACGTGTGAGGGGCCCTGGGGTCCCAACACCCCCCAGAAGCTTGCCGTCTCGCAGCCCCACAGGAACTTCAAGCGATGCCCCTAAGGGGACCCCTAAGGGGCCCCCCAGGGAGGCTCCCATGGGGGCTCCTACGGGGGAGCTGAAGCAATCATCTACGGATGCTTCTGGGGGCCCCGCTGCATCTGTTGAAGGCACCAAACCGCGGCTGAGGCAGCGCATCAGCTGCTCAACTCTACCTAGATCAGAGTCATTAGCTGCTGCTGCGGCTGTTGCTGGTGCTGCTGTTGATGCTGGTGTCCGTGCCGGTGCTGTAGTTGGCAATTGTGAAGTCACTCCTACTGATACGCATTTTGATGCTTGTGCTGCTGCTGCTATGTCTGCAGCTGGCGGGCATGTGGCTCCTGTGCAGGGCGAATCGGCAGTAGCAGCAGCTGCAGCACCAACAGGAGGCCCCTGTATATTCGCCACGCACTGTTTAGCTGGAGCTTGGGGGGGGCCGCCAGGCACCTGGGACACTCGCAAGTGTTCTGCTGCAACCGGAGCCCCCAAGAAGGTAGGAAATACTACTGATGCGTTTTCAAGTTGGGGGTTTCCCCGGCAGAAGGCTGTTGCACTTAGGCTCCCCCCCCCTATGAAGGGTGCTAGCCCGGATGGGCCCTTGAAATGGAGCGCAGCATCTGGTGGGGCCCCGCCAAGAGGAGGCAGCAGCCCCAAAAAGTCACCAAGGGGCCCAGGAGGAGCAGCTGCTCCCGTCTGAGTAGCAACAGAGGAGGGGTCCCTGCTGCCTGGAGGCAGAGGGCCCCTTGGCCTGGCCTGTTGCAGACCCGCCCGTTCTGCCGCGGCGGACTGCAGCGCAGCGGAGGCAACGGAGAGTCGCGCAGCAGCAGCGGCAACTTGTGCAGACACACCTGCAGCAGATGGCAGGAGTAGGCCTTGCGGGCCCCTAGGGGAGCTCGAGACGATAGGGGGGCCCCCCTGCAGCTGCTGCGGTAAGAATCCCAAAGAAGCAGGGGGAGGGGGGCCCTCCATGAGTGCCTATGTTGACGGGGGGCGAGCCCCCGCAGGGGCAGCCTGAGAAGGCCCAGGGGGCCCCTACGCCCCCGTGCAGAGGTGTGGCAGCAGGGGGGCCCCCCAGCATCTGAAGCACTGAAGAGGCCCCTTAAAAGCTTAAAGAAGCAGAAGGGGCAGCAGAACCCCTGCGGAGACGAGAAAAATAGAACAAAAAGCAGAAGAGAAAGACAGGATTACATATATGCAACTTTCAAGCCATGCAAACACAACACAACACACACTGCCGAGCTGTACGAACACACCCAACCAACACACCCACCCCTAAGCCGTTGCTTTGATCTCTTCCAAAGAAATAAATTCCAAAAACTTGACGCGAAAAAATACATTCGAACGCTTCTTGCTGCTGTGCGGAACGGGGGCCCTGCGGTGTACATGCAGCAGCGGTAGCAGCTGCTGCTGCTGCAGCCATCTGCTGCAAGCGCATCGTGCTGCTACGCAGTGCTCCCTCCTTCCTTACCACACTGAGGAAGCAGACATAAGAATTTGGACGTTTAAGTATGTGTTTTTATTTTTGTTTTAAACTTGTTTAATTAAGTTTTAGGTTTTGGCAATTTATACACCGGAAACCAAAAGGGAGGGCCGTCACCCCGCTGCCTGACCTGCAGCTGCCACCATCCACACTGGCAGCAGACACTCCTTCTGTGTCTCGGGTTAGAAACCAGGTATACCAATGCTTTACAGGCTTCGTAGCAGCATAGAAAACAAACGTTTAGGGCCATGCCACTTATAAATAATGAAAATAAGCGCCGAGGCCTACTGATCCTGCTCTACCCCCCTTCCCCAGCCGCCGAGGGGCCCCGAAGCATATAAACATGAATATGAACATGGGGAAATAACCAAGGAACTGCAACAGCAACTAAACTTCTAACAGGTGGCTTTAGGGGGAGAACGCACCTATGGTTGGAGCATAGGCAAGTAGCCCCAAGGAGGCAGAGCCCTGACAGATACGATTTAAAATGCAGGCGTAGGATGATCACCAGTTCAGGACTTCTCGGGAGTTCACTTCTTGATACAGTTAAGCATGCAAGAGGAGTTTATTCCTCTGCCACCAAAGACAGCAGGCTGCTGTGGTTTGCGGTTTTGTGGTCTCATACAAATCTTACCTGCCATTCCACTGTCCAGTAGTAGTGTATAAGAAGGAGGAGAGAAGCACGTCACACCTTCATCTTACCATGCATCTAGGTTCCCGGTGGGAGGGGAGGTAGCAATTTGCCCCCTATGCTGCAGCAGATGGCACACCTCATTGCTGCTACTTGTTCTGCTGCTGTTCCTGCAGTATCCGTCAATCTTGCCGTTGCGGATAAATATATGCATATATACATAAAAAGGCTTAGCTCAAAAGTCTTACTGTTATAAATAATTCGCGCAATACAGATATATGAGACCCCTCTCCCTAGACCCCCGAAGACTCAATCCCAAGTATCAAGTATATGTCTCTGTGTAGGATGTAGAGAACAGATACTTAGAAACATATATTTTATATCTTGGGACATGCATGTCTATGTGGATGCATGTCCTATGTGGATATTTGTTCATGTACATAAATTTACAATACGGCCATGGACGTGGTTGTGTTATGTACTAATGTATGACAGCTATAACTGGCTACGTATCAAATTGAGCACGGACCCAAGCTTGTTTAAAGCATGCATTCATTCACTTCGTTTTAGGGAAATATGTGTATTTGTTTTTTTGCAGATGCGTTATTCATACAGTGTAAGTAAATAAAATATATTTTTATTGCGTCAATTGCCTTTAGGTTAAAACTGCAACAATTACTGCCATGTTTTATGAAGGTGGCATCGCAGCGGTACTCTTACTATGATTTCGAATATTATTGTTGCTATTCTTATTACTATTCACAATATTTTCACTACTGTTCTTATGGAAGTGCTATTTTTGTTCTTCCCGTTTTTGCTAGTATTCTAGTGTGTAATTATTATTATTCGGTGCTGTTTCTGGCAGTGGTTACATTCCTGTCTTTTTCGTTGGACTTGTAATATGTTATACTGCCCATTGTACAACTCATATGTTCAGAGCGTTCTTATAGTGTTATTATCCCCATTAACTTTGGCACTATCATTAGTACTATTACTGCCATGTTGAGCCATTCCATTTAAGAACAACGGGGAAGTTTATAATAAAAATGATGCAATATTACCGCAGCAGCGCTCCTTGGTGTGTGCATGGTGTTCTTCCCTTATTAAAGGGACAATCGTAAGAGCAATATTATTGTATTGCTGTTATCACTATTTAATTACTACTCTGTTGCTGCTCTTACCCCTTCTGTTTCTATCTTCTTTGCGGTTTTTCCGTTTTCCCTGAGATCCCCTCACTGCTCCTAGCAGTGAAACGTGCAGCATGTAGAATTAGGAGAATCGAAGCATTTTCTACGCTGTAGTTCAAGTATATTTTATTTGCCTATTACTACCCGTTTTAGCTACCCGTTTTAGTTATGTTTGTGGTTACCACTCGCACTGCTCTCATTGCTGTTGCAGTTGAAAGAATTACTATCTCTCGTTGCAACAAAACTGATTTATGCAGTGCTTATTGTTGCTGTTTCCGTGCTCTTCTGTCTCTCACAACAGGATTCACCAATTGCCATGCGCTGTTATTGTTTAGGGTTTACGTTTGAGGGGTCCCTGGATTATTCATATTATTGCTTTCGGCGGGAATCAAAACCGTTTGAGCAGGAACCTCACGAGGCTCCCCTGTGGCACCTACGCCTAAAACGACTACCTCCACGAGCCGCTGCCCGCCAGCATGAAGCCATAAAACCTAATCATGAAGCTTTGGGAACCCATATATGGCCCTTGACTGGTATCGAAGACTTTGAATTTTGTTAAACTGTGTGGAGTTACACTGTGCAGTTGTGCTTTTAACTAGGTGCTACCCCCCCCATCCCACACACACACATAAAGACGACAGTAACCGCAAGAGAGTGATGTATATGTACACCACACATGCAAGGTACTCAGGACTTGAAACATGAGGCAAACGTGATGTGAAGAAGTGCCTCTGTACAAGAATACGAATGGCTGGAGTGTCGATACATCGGATGAGGGGGCTGCTGGCTGTGGCACGTTTGTCCGGTGTACAATATAATTGAAACGCAGTTTCAGAAGGGAAATAAATATATATCTCGACAGATAATATAACGAAGCTTTTAAAATTGCTATTGGATTGGAACAACCTACTCAAAAGAGCTGGGCGGCGCATTCAGCTATAAGCGGCAAGGATGCTACTGTGCGCGTGTGCGTCCTGTGTGTGGTGTTTGTGGGTTGTTGGATATACCTCCTTTGAAATAACTACAACAAGGCTATAAGGAATACATCCGACTATATTTACAGATTTCGGTTGATAGACATCACATGGAAGGAGACGAGACAAGGCGATAGCGCTGCGTCGCAGCGCCACGCCGCGCAGCTGTAGTCACCTGCGGTCCGAACGGAGTGTATATGCAGGTTATCCCCCGTCTCCTCCTGGATATTGTTCATGCGAGCACGAAATAAGGTGAAGCAAAAACAGAGGGAGAGCAGACAGAACATGCTTCTTAACTGGTAAGCTTTTTCGAGGCCTCGCTGTGTTTGCTGTAGGATTCTGTTTCTCCTGGTTGCCGTTCCGCTGTTCCTGAAGATGAAGCATTTGCTCAACACCCTGGTGGGAGTAGTTGTCCTTGCAGCAGCTGCTGCAGCTAATGAGGAAGTGGCGCAGGATTCAACTTCTCAGCTCGCTGTGGAAATCAGCCCTGAGGAGCTGGTGGCAATCCAACAAGATGCTAACTCTGAACCCCGACTTTTCTTTCCCCTGGGGGGTCTGGTGTCTGCAAAGTTGGCGATGCTGAAGGGTCTGCAGTCTCCGTTCGCAGCTCCTGCTGCTCCTAAAAACGTGCACATTCACCACACAGCCTACGTACAGCCTCCCCCGCCACAGCACCACCACCACCATCAC
>CAJFCX010000657.1:0-12590 GCA_904066255.1 Eimeria sp. OTU-X
GTGTGTGCGTGTGTGTGCGGTTTCTGCAGCAGCAGCAGCAGCAGCAGTAAAGTACAGCAGCAGCAGCAGCAGCTACAGCGACGAGGAGGAAGCAGCCGGCCGTCGTACGCTAGATGATTGGTTATATTATCAGCAGGAGCAGCTGCTGCAGCAGCAGCATCCTCTAGTATTGAATATGTTTGCTGCTGCTCCTGCTGCTTTTGTTGCTGCTGCTGGTTTGCTGCACAACTTGCAGCCGCTGCAGCAGCTGCAGCAGCATCCACCACGCAAGCGGCAGCAGCAGCAGCAGCTGTTGCTGCTACCTCCGCAGGCGGAAGACGAGCAACAGCAGCAACAGCAACAACAGCAGCAGCAACAGCAGCAACCCCAGCAACACCCACAGCAGCACCAGCAACAGCACCAACAACTGCAGCAGCACCCGTACCATCAGCAGCACCATCAGCAGCAGCAGCAATCAACAGAAGCTGCAGCAGCAGCAGCAGAAGAAAAGAGACAGCAGCAGCTACGTTCATTAGCTGTCTCTTGTATGTTAGACAATGTGCAGCAGCAGCAAGGGGTGTACGTACACCCCATTGAGTTAAGACCACCACAGCTGCCTGTTGATCTAATAACACTACCTGCATTCAGTAAGCTGCTGCTGCTGCTGCTGTTGGTGCTGCTGCTGCTGGTGGTGGTGGTGATGGCGGTTGTGGTGGTAGTTGTGGTACTGTTTCTGCTGCTGTTGTAGTTGCACATGTTGCTGCTGTCGCTGTTGCTGCTGCTGTGTGTGTGCAGCAACAGGTGGCTGCTGGCGGCGCTGCGTCCGGCTGCTGCTGCAGCAGTTTAGCAGCATGAAGAAGTCAGATGGTGCTGCTGCTCAGGGAGAGGCAGCAGCAGCAGCAGCAGCAGCTGCGGCAGCAGCTGCAGCGGGACCCATGATGGGTGCACTAGCAGCAGCAAGCACAGCAACCCAGCCGCCGCAGCACGGAGCTGCAGCAGCAGGCTGGGGAGCAGCAGCAGCAGATCGCGGTGCAGCAGCAGCAGCATATGGAGATACATTAAGGAGACAAGGGGCAGGCAAGATGTCTGTGTATGATGCGGTGAGTTGTTAGTGCTGCTGCTGTTGTTGCTGCTGCTGCGGTTGCTGCTGTTGTTGCTGGGGGTGTTAGGTGGTGCAGCAGCAGCAGCAAGTGAATTGTCTGTTTGCTGCTGCTGCTGCTGCTGTGTCTGTGCAGCGTGGGCGTCGGACTGGAGGAGTGCCAGTTGAAGCAGCAGCAACGGATGCGGACAGAGCAGCAGCAGCAGCAGCTGCTGCTGCTGCTGCTGCAGCTGCACACGACAACGAGACACTGTTGCAGCGTCGTAGCCAGCAGCAGCAACAGCAGCAGTGGGATCTGCATGAGTCAGCTTTGCTGCTGCATCTTGCAGGTCGTTTTGCTGGCAGCAGCTGCAGCACCAGCTACAGCAGCAGTAGCAGCATGGGGTGTACAAACATCCCGCGAGCATGGTTTTCTTCCGTTCCTGCTGCTGCTGCTGCATTACCAGGTGTAGCTAAGCCAATGCCTGGCATGAGCAACATGAGTAACAGCAGCAGCAACAGCAGCAGCAGCAGCAGCAGCAGCAGCAGCAGCAATGATATAAATTGGAGTCTTGTTGCTAGTGCCCTCTCCTCTGCTGGATCCTGTGGTGCCATTGTCTCGCGATTAAGATTAGCAGAAGAATGCAAGAGACAATACACCGTGCTGCTGCAGCATCTGCAGCAACTGCAGCAGACACCCAAGGAGATGCGGCACCCTATGCTGCTGCTGCTGCTGCTGCAGCGACGATCCTTCACGGATGCAGATGTTGTTGTTAAGGTAAGAAAAATATCTCTCTCCTTTCTTTTCTTTCATTTATTTATTTATTTTTATTTGTTTATTTTATTTTATTTTTTTTTTTGTTTTATTTGCCTGGTTGTTCCTCCATATGTTTCTTTTTCCTTTTTAGGGTTTAGGGTTAATGGATTAGGGTTTAGTGTTTAGGGTTTAGAGTTTGTGTTTGCTTTTTTTTGTTGTGCAGTGTATGCCAGCTACCTGCTCCTTTGGTGGTTTTGCTGCTGCTGATTTGGATAAAACTTCTTATCAGCTGCTGCTGCCTTTTAGACCCCGTCAGTTCCTGCTGCTGCAACAACGGAAGCAGCTGCTGCTGCAGCAGAGGAAGCAACAAAACCAGCTCATGCTGCTTGATAAGAAAGCTCTGCCAGGGCCTGGAGAGACAAAACAAGAGGAAGAATCTACTACTACCAGCACAACGAGCAGCAGCAGCAACAGCAGCAGCAATAGCAGTAGTAGTAGCAGCAGCAGCAGCACGAGTCCGTCGCTGCAGCTGCCTTCTGCTGCTGTTGTTGTAGAGGAAGAAGCAGCAGCAACTCGCGTCTTTTCTCTTCCTAGCGACTTAGAGTCCGAGCTGCGTCTCTTTAAGAAGCTGCATCAGCAGCAGCAGCAAGACCAGCAGCAGCAGCAGCAGCAGGATGATGACGATAGTCAAGTTTTGGTTCCTCGCATAAAGTCTTTTTCATTGGATTGGGACAGCGCTCCTACCCGCGTGCAGGAGCAGCAGCAGCAGCAGCAGCAGGTGCGGCAACGGCAGCAGCAGCGGCTGTGGTTTTCGGATGCTGGTACAGCAGCAGGTGCAGCAGGTGCAGCAGCAGCAGCAGCAGATGATGCCAACGAAGAGGCGCTGCAGCAAATTGTTTCTTCCCTCTGCCCCCTCAAGGGTTTACATTTGCGGTTGAGGGCTAAAGAGAAAAGATTAAGTATCACCGACAGCAGCAGCAGTAGCAGCAGTAGCAGCAGCAGCGGCATTCCAGCAGCAAAGAGGCGGAAGCACTCGCTTTACAAGGCCATCCATGGTAAGCAGCAGCAGTATTAGCAGCATTAGCAGAAGCAGCAGGAGAATCTTATATATAGAACCCAGACGTTCATACCCAAACCCTAAACCCTAAACCCTTGGTGTTTTGCTGCAGATATGGGGGCCCGCAGCTTTGCTGCTTGGGGTGTCTCTGCTTGGGCCTTCCTTCACTCCTCTCCTCCGCCGCCTTCTGCTGAACCTCCAGTAGACCCCCAGCAGGTTAGGGTTTAGGGTTTATTAGGGTTGAGGGTTTAGGGTTTGGAGCTTGGAGAGTGCAGGGATGCGGGGCCAGGGTTGGGGCTTAGGGGTGTTGACGGTTTAGGGTTTAGGGGTTTGGCATGCAGCAGCCACATGGATTTCACATGCGCTGCATTTGCTGCTTGTGTTGCTGTTGCTGCTGTTGCTGTGGCTGCTGCAGTGTGCTGGCTTGCGTGCTGCAGCAGCAGTTATTTGCCGCTGCAGCAACAGCATGCGACGAAGGCTAGCGGTGCAGCAGCAGCAAGAAGCGCTTCATATCCGCAGCCTCTTACCAGCAGGTAGGGTTTGGGGTTTATTAGTGCTTAGGGTTTATGGCCTGGTCTGGTGGGTTTCCTTCCGTGGCGTTTACCTTGCTTCTGGGGCTAGGAAAGAGGGTTTAGGGTCTAGGGTTTGTGTTGCAGGCGCGGACCCTAAGGTGATAACTCCTCCTCATCCTTCTCACCACAATTTAGCAAAACAGGCTCGCCGTCATTTTGTGAGCATAAACCCTAAACCCTAATAAACCCTAAACACCAATAAACCCTAAACCTTGCTAAGGTACTAAACCCTGGAGTCTAAATTCTTCTCCTAAACCCCAGAACACGAATTCTGCTTAAACTACAAAAGCGTATTAACCGTAGACCCTCAATAGCGTAGGGGAGTTGAGGGTTTGGAGGCTAGGGTTTTTAGGGTTTAGGGTTTGTACCTTCAGGCACTGTCTGAAAGAGGCGACAAGGCAGCAGATGCTGCAGCAGCTGAACCAGCGAAAACAACGCCTGCACCACCAGCAGCAGCAGCAACAACAACAGCAACAACAGCAGGTGCAGCAGGAGCTGCAACTCCTCCGCTAGCAGCAGCAGCAACATCTCCTGCTGCTGCTGGGGCTGCTCCTGCTGGTGCAGTGGCAAGGCCAAGCGAAGCTTCGGCTGCATCGGCACCAACAGCAGCAGCAGCAGCAACCCCACCGAGTGGCCCTGCAGCAGCAGCAGCAACATCAGCAGGAACAACAACAACGCCTGCTGCTGCTGCTGCCGCAGCAGCAGCAGCGACACTGCTGCCTTGGCTGCAGCTAGCTACCCACGCGCTGCAGCGCGGGCGGCAGCAGCAGCTGCTGCTGGGGACACAGCAATTCAGCAGCAGTGGTGTTATGCCTCCAAACCCTCGGAAGCCTCAGCTTCCCGTAAGCCCTAAACCCTAAACCCGAAACCCTAGAAAAGCAACCGAACCCCTTTCTTAAACACTATAGGATAACAGACACGCAGCAGCGCCTGGCGATGTGTTGCGCCCATTGAGTTTCTAGGGTTTAGGGTTTGGGGTTTGTATGCGCGCAGGAGCAGTACGTCTTGGCTCTGCAGGGCAGGAGCGGGGAGGAGGCTGCTGGTGATGGGAAGAATGTAGCAGCAGCAGCTGCTGCTGCTGCAGCGGCGGCCTCTGCAGCAAGCACAGCAGCGCCGCAAGCAGCTGCCGCAGCAGGAGCAGCAGCAGCAGCACCCGCTGCAGCGGGACTGCCGCAGGACTCCTCGCCTTCTGACGCGATGAGGGAGCAGCAGCAGCAAATGCTGCAGCAGCAGCCAATGCAACAGCAGCCGCAGCAGCCGCAGCAGCAAATGTTGCAGCAGCAGCCAATGCTGCAGCAGCAGCAGATGCTGCAGCAGCAGCAGATGCTGCAACAGCAACAACGGCCTACTGCTGGTATGTGCCTTGTAGCCGTTGACAAAGCAGCTAGGCTAGATACTGAGGGTTTAGGGTTTATGGTTTAGGGTTTAGTGATTAGGGTTTAGGGTTGGGGGTTTGTTGGGTGTGTGCAGACTTTGTGGCGGGAGGCACCATGGAGGGCGACTCAGCAGCACCAGCAGCAGCAGCAGCAGCAGCAGCAGCAGCAACAGGAGCACCTCTTTTACCTCAGCAACCGCAGCAGCTCTTGCCTGAGCACATGCAGCAGCAGCAGCAGCAGCAAATGGCAAGGGTGGTGCAACCAGTGCAGCAACAGCAGCAGCAGCAGCACATGCTTGCAAGCGGTCCGTTGCAGCAGCAGACGCACCTGCTGCCTGGCCCCCATCAGCAGCAGCAGCCGCTCCTTCAGCAGCAGCAGCAGCAATTGCGCCAGCAGCAGCAGCAGCACTGGATTGCAGCACAGCAGCACGCGGTTCCTATGTTGATGCAGCAGCAGCAGCAGCATATGCTGCTGCAGCAGCACCATCAGCCTTTAGCTTATGGCAGCAAAGGGCATGCACCTCAGCAGCAGCAGCTTGAGGGGGCTTATGACCTGCAGCAGCTGCAGCAACAGCAGCTGCAGCAGCAACAGCTGCAGCAGCATCAGTTACAGCAGCAACAGCTGCAGCAGCTGCAACACCAGCAGCTGCAGCAACAGCAGCAGATGTTTTCGCGCCCTCCTTATGTGCAGCCGCAGCCGCAGTCAAGCGAGGATGCTGCAGATGCAGCAGCGCAGCAGCAGCAGCAGCAGCAGTTTCAGCGGCCTATGTACTTGCAGGCCCCACCGCAGCAGCAGCAGCAGCTGTCCCCTTACCCTGCTGCAGCAGCACACCTGACACAAGCAGCAGCAGCAGATGGCAACCTGCAGCAGCAGCAACAGGCCCTTGGTGCAACACCTATGCAAGCCTTTACGCCACAGCAGCAGCTGCAGCAGCAGCAGCACCAGGTGTATCTGCAGCAGCAAGCAGCATTTCAGGCAGCGGATGGGACACAGAGGCACTTCTCCCCTCAGCAGCAGCAGCTGCAACAGCAGCAACTGCAGCACCAGCAGCTGCAGCAGCAGCAACTGCAGCACCAGCAGCTACAACACCAACAGCAGCTGCAACACCAGCAGCTGCAGCACCAGCAGCTACAGCAGCAACACCTGCAGCAGCAGCAGCTACATGCGCAGCAGCTGCATCCGCAGCAGCTGCACCCGCAGCAGCAGCAGCAGCTCATCTGCCATGATCAGAATGCGTTTGCTGCTCAGCAGCAGCAGCAGCAGCGATTTGTTGCAGCAGCACCGCAGCACGCGCAGCCTCGGTTTGCAGCAGCTGCTGCCGTCCCACAGCAGCAGCAGCAGCAGCAACGGCTGCAGCAGCAGCAGCAGCAGATGCAGCCAACTGCCTTTGGGCCACCGCAGCAGCAGCAGCAACCGGGCTACTATGCAGTTGGTATGCCACAGCAGCAGCAGCTAAATGGCACAGCAGCAGAACTGCAGCACTTGCAGCAGCAACAGCTGCAACAGCAACAACTGCAGCAGCAGCAGATGCACCAGCAGCACATGCAGCAGCAACAACTGCAGCAGCATCTGCAGCATCAGCAGCTGCAGCAACAGCAGTTTAGGCAGCAGCAGCTTCAGCAGCAGCAGCACCTGCAGCATCAGCAGCTGCAACAGCTGCAGCAGCAACAACTGCAGCAGCAACCGCAGCATCTGCAGCAGCAGCACCAGTTGCAGCAGCAGCAACTGCAGCAGCAACCGCAGCATCTGCAGCAGCAGACGCTGCCTGCAGCAAGTCAGAGGCAGCTGTCTACTGGCAGCAAGAGCAGCAAAAGTACGTCTCGTTCTAAGAGACCGCAGCAGCAGCAATCAAAGGGTGGTGCTGCTGCTGTTGCTGCTGCTGCTGCAGCAGAGCAACAAACTGGTGTAGTAGGTGCTGCTGTGGGTCCGGGCGCGTTGCATGCGCCTCAGGGGGCTGTAGGAAATATTCCTGCTGCTGCTGCGGCACAGCAGCAGCAGCAGCACCTGCAGCATCAGCAGCGGCTGCAGCTGCAGCAGCAACACTTGCAGCAGCAGCACCAGCTGCAGCACCACCGGCAGCTGCAACAACTGCAGCAGCAGCAACTGCAGCAGCAGCAGCTCCAACAACAGCAGCTGCAACAGCAGCAGCTGCAACAGCAGCAGCTGCAGCAGCAGCAACTGCAGCAGCAGCAACTGCAGCAGCAGCAACTGCAGCAGCAGGCAGACTACGGGGTCCATGCGTTTGCTGCCCATCCAGTAGGTTACGTGGACCCGCAGCAGCAGCAGCAACAGCAGCAGTCACAGCGTTCTGCTGCTGCTCGCCCTGCTGGAGCTTAACTATAGAGCACCCGATCGTGCTAGCTAGCTGTTAGCTAGCTAGCTAGCTAGCTAGCTAGCTGTAAGGTAGTTAGCTAGCTGTTAGGTAACTAGCTAGCTAGCTAGCTAGCTAGCTAGCTAGCTAAGCAGCTAGGTAACCTGCATGCTGCTAGTTGCTGCATCGCCTAGCTAGGTAGCTGTTGCTGAAGGAGCAGCAGCAGCAGCAGCAGCAGACTGCCTAGGAGGCAGGGCTGCTGCTGCTGCAGCAGGAATTTCTTGGGTTGCTCACATTTCTTTTTGGCGTCTTCCTGTCTCCACCCTCTAAACCCTAAACCCTAGACTTTGCTCTATACCCTAAACACTACATTTATATCTCGAAACCCTACCTCTACACCGGACCCTAAACCCTAAACCCTAGATTTAGATACATAGACTCTGCATTTAGATCTGTAGACCCTAAACCCTAGATTTATCTCTAGACCCTAGGGTTGCTCCACCTTAAACCCTAAACCCTAGGCTTCGCTGTAAACCCTAAACCCTAGACAGGCCCTTAGGGACCCCATCAATCTGTTGCTGCTGAAGAGGAGCGATTTGCTGGCGGTGGTAGAGACACTGCAACATCAGCAACAGCAGCAGCAGCAATATAACAGCAACAGCAGCAGCAGCAACAACAACAGCAGCAGCAGCGGTTTAAGTATGTGTGCTATGAGTCTTCTTCGAAGAAGTCTAGAGGGGTGGATGCAGAGGAAAGAGAAAGTTGGGGTGTATAGGCAGATCCATGGGGTGTATAGGCAGCTCCTTGGGGTGTATATGCAACTCCTTTAGGTGTATAGGCAGCTGCTGATGAAGAAGAGGGTCCTGAAGACCCCTGCAGCAGCTGCCGGAGGTTGCTGCTGCAGTTGCTGCTGTTGCTGCTGATGTAGCTGCTGACTGTGTGGAACCTTTCTATGTTTTGATGCATGCGTCTTCGTTCCCTTGCTGCTGTCTCCTGTAGCTGCTCCTGCAGCCGCTGCAGCCGCTGCTGCTGCTGCTGCAGCAGCAGCGGACGCTGCCGTTGAAAGTGGTCGCCGCTTTCCGGTGCTGCTGCTGCTGCTGTTGCAGCTGCAGCATCAGCAGGACCTTCATATGGGTAGTGCTGCTTATTGTACCGCTGCTGTCCGAAGGCTCTCCTCCAGTTGTGTTGCTGCTTCTGCTGCTGCTGCTGCAACAGATACTGCTGCTGCTGTTGCCTGTGTTCGCGATGGGGTGGCGTGCTGGGTACAGGCGATGTAGGAGGTCTTGCACCAGCAGCAGCACTGTTATTAGCAGCAGCAGCTGCAGCAGTGTCATCACCATCACCAGCAGCTGCCGCTGCTTCTGCTGCTGCAGCACCAGGAGGTTGTACACGGTGTGTTCGGTACTGCCGCAGCTGCTGCACTCGCTGCCTCTCCTGCTGCTGCTGGAGCAGCAAATTAAATGGCTCCTTTAATTCTGTTGGATAAGAGACACCATAAGAATTTAATGCATAAGGAGAAGGAGGGGGGATATATACACGAGGTAATACTTGATGCGGCTGGCCGCTGCTGCTGCTGCTGCGGCAGCCGTGAGGCTGAGACTGCAACACTTGCATGTGCGCAGACGCAGGAAGAGGAGCAGGAGGAGGAGAGCAGCAGCAGCAGCAAGGAGGTGGAGGAGGCAGCAAAGCAACAGAAGCGCTGCGGCCTTAAGCAACAGCAACAAATACATAACAGCAAGCAGCTACTGATGAGCTGCCAGCAGCAGCAGCAGCAGCAACAGCAGCAGCAACGGCAGCAGCACAGATCAGAAACCACAACATATTGAAGAAAGGCGAGCAGGGAGGAAATACAGCAGCAGCAGCAGCAGCAGCAACAGCACCAGCAACAGCAGCAGCAGCAAACGAACATGGACGCCTCCTTAAGCCAAGTTTGTCTTTCACTCGCTCTAAGAATCCTCGTCGGGGTTCAATCACTGCAGCAGCAGCAGCAACAGCAGCAGCAGCAGCAACAACAACAGCATATATTCGCAGCAACGAAACAGCAGCAGCAGCAGGAACAGCAACAACAGTAGGAGTACCAGCAGACGCATCTGCATCTACAGCAGCAGCAGAAAAAGCAACAGAAGGAACAGCAGATGCAGAAACAGCAGCAGCAAGAACAGCACCAGCAGAAGCAGCAGATGCAGGAGCAGCAATAGCAGCAGCACCAGCAGGGCAGCTGAGTCTTACCGACAGCTTCTTCTGGTAAAGGGGAATGACAGCAGCTAACAGCAGCAGCAGTTGCTGCTGCTGCTAGAGCAGCGTCAGCAGCATGCTTTGCGTGGACACATTCAGTTGCTTGTGTTGCTACTGTTGCTGCTGCTGCTGCTTCTGCTGCTGCTGCTGCTACTGCTGCTTCTCTGCGGCGGCAGACATCTGGGGGGTCGCTGCGCTCTAAGATAAGCTCTGTCGCTGGCGCCCTGAAGTGTACACAAGGCCGACAAGGAACAGCAGCAGCAGCAGCAGGTGCTGCTGCTGCTGCTGCTGCTCTTGCTGCTTCTGCTGCTAGGGGGGAATGGTGGTGGTATGAGTGGGGAGAGGGGGACATACGCCGCTGCCAGTGCTGCTGCTGCTGCTGCTGCAGATGAGCAGGAGGAGAATGATGCCTACACTGACTGCATGGGGCAGCAGCAGCAGCAACAGGAGAATGTGCAGCAGCAACGGGAGAATGAGGAGGAGGTGCAGCAGGGCTTGCCCTTGATCTTGCTGCTGCTGCTGCTGCTTCTGTTGCGTATGGTGGAGACACAAACCTCCTGCTGCTTGAAGGGCTCCTGTGGTGCTTTTTACGTGGACGTCGCTGCTGCTGCTGCTGCTGGTGCTGCTGCTGCTGCAGGTGTCTGCTGCCGGGTCTTGCTGCAGCACGAGGCTGCGGCAGCGGGTCGGTGATCGGTAAGGGAGGAGCAGCAGAACAATAAAGTCTTAAGTCTGTATCTGGACCCACAGGTCCATCCTGCTGCAGCTGCTGCTGCTGCCGCAGGGGAGGACGAGTGCCGAAATGGCGCTGCTGCTGCTGCTTCTGCTGCTGCTGCTGAGGAAGGCCATTGTTGAGCCTTGCATGCGCTGTCTGCTGCAGCTCTTTTAAGCCACTGGATAGTTGCTCTAGCGAACTGACGAGTTGCTGCAGCAGCTTGCTGTCCCCTGATAAGATACTGTCGCCTCCTGCTGCAGCAGCAGCAGCTGCTGCTGCTGTTGCTGCTGTTGCTGCTGTTGAAGCTGAATCCCCTAAGGAAGGTAACACAGCTGAGGGGGGCGAGAGAGTTGGTGCAGAACCGCTGCTGTAGCAAGCATGACTCTGCTGCTGCTGGTGCTTGTGCTTCTGCCGCCGCTTGCGGTGTACTGGTGAAGACCGGGCTGCATAGGAACAAGGGGGATGCTGCTGCCTAGTTGCTGCTGGTGCAGCTGCTGCTGCTTCATCAGAGTCACTGGAGGAAGCAGAACTGCTGATTAGGCTATCAGGCTCTTGGGGTTCGCAGGGGTGTGGCGCAATAGCGGCTGCTGCTGCTGTTCTTGCTGCTGTTGCTGCTGCTCCTGGAGGTGACAGTAGCACGTGATGCTGCTGCTGCACTACCAGTGGAGGGGAGCAGCAGTTTTTGCTGCTGCTGCCATGGAGTAAACGTCTTATGCCTCTTTCTCTTCTTTGGGGGTAGAAGGACCTCACAACATGCACAGGCCCTGCTGCTGCTGCTGCCGCTGCTGCTTCGGAGGCGTGGGGGCAGAGTGGAGGAGAACAGGGCAGCATTGCAGCAGGAACGCTACCCTTATACTCTATACCAGTCTAAAACCTAAACCCTAGATCTTAAACCCTAAACACTAAACCCTAAACTCCCAACGTAATATACACTGCTCTCTAGCATAGACAGCACCTGAAACCCTCCAAACAGCTAAAAGATCAGAGGTTCAGCTATTTGCTGAAGGGCTAGGGTTTAGGGTTTAGTGTTTAAGGTCTAGGGTTACTGCGCCTCCGACCGCTCGCGGGATCTGAAAAACCCGAGATTAGGGTTTGTGTCTTCCGCCTCTAATTGAAACAATTTGCAAAAAAATTACGCAAAAAAAATTTCATAAAAACCCTAAACCCTAAACCCTTAAACCCTTTTATTTCTTTCGGGCACGAGAGGCCTGCTTGAAGCCCAGCCCCTTTCCGCTCGCGATCACTCAAACCCCAAACCCTAAACCCTTAAACATAAACCCCAGAAATCCTAAACCTCTTAACCTAAATTGTAACGGTAAGCCATTAGCTAAACAGTAACCCTAAACCCTAAACCCTAAACATGAAAAAAAAACTAGAAACTCCACGTATGCATAGGGTCACTTCCTGACTGATGATCGACTGCTGCGGATGATGCTCCCTCAAACCCTAAACCCTAAACCCTAAACCGTAAACCCTCTAAATCCCCATATATGTGTGCACCTCCGTACTCAAAAGTCAGCGATATCCCAGATCCTAAATCTTAAGAAACCCTAAACACGAGACACTAAACCCTAAACCCCAGCAGAGGAGGAAACACGAGGTAAACATCGAAGGTTAAAGCCCAGAAGAAGATCTGGACATCCTACATAGCACAGGGGAAATAAAGAGCTGCAGCAGCAGCAGCAGATGCTGCTGCTGCTGCTGTTGCTGTTGTTGCTCCAGCTGCTAGGACATACTGTCGTATTCGCTGCTATTGGTGTTGCTGCGCTGCAGCAGCAGCAGCAGCAGAATCAGCATATGTTGCTGCTGCTGCAGAACCTAGCAGCAGCAGGCAGTTTGCTACATACACACACCCTTTCTCCTCCCTTTGCGGTGGATTAGGGTTTTTTAGGGTTTAGTAGGGTTTACTAGGGTTTAGGGTTTAGGGAGTTTCCAATTAAGGGATACAACAATAGTAGTTACGTTATCCTCTGATCCTCTTCTTATTGCCTCACATGTTAATTCTTTTGCCATCTTATCCAACACTTCACGAGAATAATACCTATATACACAAACCCTAAACCCTAAACCCTAAACCCTAAACCCTAGACGCTAAACTTTAAACTCTAGACGGTACACTCTAAGCAGGAAACCCCGAGATTCAACCCTCAGAAATGAACCCAAAACTTCCTTCCCATAGATAGACACCAAACCCTACTAAACCCTAAACCCTAAACCCTTACCATTTACACAATTTAGAGGGATCTTCTTCTTTGTTTTGTTGGTCGCTGTCTTCTGAAGAAGAAGAATCCGAACTTGAATACCATCCATCTCTCCTTGTCTTCTTTCTATTATTCTTGTTGCTGCTGTTGTTGTTGCTGCTGTTCTTGCTGCTGCTGCTGCTGCTGCTGTTTAATGCAAGAATTCTCTCATGCAAGAAAGCAGCAACTTGTTCGTTACTAAAAACATCCCATAGACCATCACTAGCAGCAACTAATAAGGCGTCCTTATAAGGCACGAGCTCCCTAATAAAT
>CAJFCX010000658.1:0-12577 GCA_904066255.1 Eimeria sp. OTU-X
TTTTTTTTTTTGGTTGTTTATCGTCTAAGTGTGAATTGTTATTATGTTGTTTAAAGACCCGGCGACCACCGAGATCTACACACTGCATTTCGTCGGCAGCGTCAGATGTGTATACGGGACAGGAAGGAGGAGGTATAGATTTACCTTATGAATAAGTACATCAATAGGATCAGACCTCATAGCAACAAAGGGCCCAACATATTCTGTTGCTGCTTCCTTGCATGTGCTGCTGTTGCTGTTGTTGTTGCTGCTGCTGCTGCAGCAATCAGGAGCAGCACGAAATGCATGCAGCAGCAGAGGCTGCACCTCTACCTGCAGCCTACTACCCTGCCTATACACCCCACGAGGAACCTCTACATCATGAGACACCCAAGCTGTCAATACAGCCCATGTTGCTGCGTCGCATACTTGAAACGCCAAACCCTGCAGCAGCAACAGCAGCAGCAACAGCAACAGCATCAGCAGCAACAGCATCAGCAGCAACAGCAGCAGCAGCAGCAGCAACAGCAGCAGCAGCAACAGCAGCACCAGCAACAGCAGCATACATAATAGGAACAGTGCATGCAGCAAATAATATAAACAGCAGCAAAACTAATCAAATAAACAAGCAAATAAATAAACAGATATATAAAAACTAATTAATTACTTAATAAAATAAATAAATAAAGAAAATAAATAAAGAAAATAAATAAATAAATAAATAAAGAAAAAAGTACCATTTGTTTCTCCATTCCTGTGAGTAGCCTCGATCTCTTTGTGGCAAACCCGTTCTTTAATCCATCAGGAGAAAGAAGAGGAGTATTAACTATACGTATTTGCGTATGCTGCTGCTGCTGCTGCTGCTGCTGCATTTGCTGCTGCTGCTGCTGCTGCTGGGCACGCTGCTTAGATTGCACAATAAATTTATCTAGGGCACATAATGTCTTTGCTACTAAGTCCGAAGACATCCCTGCTCTTAGTCTTGTTGCTTCTTGCTGCAGTACCTTAAGGAAACCTGCATTCACTATATACCTGCAGCAGCAGCAGCAGCAGCAGCAGCAGCAGCAGGAACAGCAGCAGCAGCAGTAGTAGAAAGATGTCTGGGTAGGGAGGATGAGGATATCGTGCTGCTGTTGCTGCTGCTGCTGCTAATATTATATATAATGTTATTTATTAATATATAAATAAATAAATAAATAAATAAATAAATAAATAAACTTATAAACTTACCATGTCTCTCCTTTATCTAATGGCGTCATACTTCCTCTCTGCCAGACCTCCCACAGCTGTAGCCAAGGAAAATCATGAGGACATCCTCCTTGCTGCCTTGGTTGTTGTTGTTGTTGCTGCTGCTGCTGCTGTTCATCATCCGATGTATGAGAAGAAGAAGAAGAGGAAGAAGCAGCAGCAACTGCTGATGCTGCTGCAGCAGCAGCAGGGTTACTGCTGCCGTTTTCTCTGAATGTTGTCATCTTCTTAGAATAAGAAGTTAGAGGAGGGTTACTATCCCTCTTCCTCAATGGTTGTTAACGAGCGTATGATATGCAGCTGGTATACTGCGTAGGAACCTGCTTCGTACAAGAAAAGAAAGAAGAGGGGCCCTGCTGCTGCTGTTGTGCCCTTTAGGTGCGTCAAGTATATACTTAAAGGCCCGAGGGGCCCCCAGAAAACTTAGCACGCACAGAGGGGGGCCCCAGTATGTGTTGAGGCGCGGGAGATGCAGACGCGCAGGAAGGGGGAAGCCGCATGCTCCTTCTAGAGCGGCCAACCCTTTTGCTGTTGGTAATTATACGATTAAAATGATATTAAATGCAAATTCTTTTTTGAAAACAACTTTTTTTATGACGTCAATGAGGGGGGGCTGACAAAGAGAGCGGACGGGGCTGCAGGCACAGGCGACAACTGCGAGAAGGCGCTGCTGTACGTACACTTGAATGATCTAATTTGTAGCTACCACATAAATATTACGTAATTTATTTAACGCGAAATGTTTAAAAGCACTTTTATCTTTTTGCTAAGCTGTCGGCGTGCCTGCGAGCGCTGGCGCAGGCAGAGATCAGCTACTGGGGCTGGAGGAACTCTCTAATCCATTTCCTTCATTTTCTTGTCATTTCTGTTTAATTCAATTATTTTTAAATCATTTTGACTCTCCTCCAACTGCAGCAACAGCTCACAGCTACTCTTAAAGCAGATGCTTAATAAACATACTCCCCGGGCGGACGCTCCATATAACGAATTGAAAAAGCAACAAACACATATAGGAATTTATCAGCCTCCTCTGTAAACACAACAAAATGAAGAAAGAAGAGCTAGGCAAATAAATAGCATTCTATATCGGGCCACCTGCTGAGATGTTTTAAGCCAAACAAGAGGAATAAATCAATATAAAACACTCACTGCTTAGCTACAGCAACAAAGCAAATGCGCAGTCTACCGTAGCAAACTTCAGGTGTATCTGTTGTTTCCTTTTAGAGGAAATCACTGCTAATGGAGCATTTGTTGTTTATAGTTTAGTAAAGACATAAAATATACTGACAGATAACAAGATGGACGGACATATACGAGCAACGTTTGGTTCCTATCTTTTGCTGCTGCTGCATCATCGTACATACAGACAACCATTTCATGCATCATTCTCTATGCCTACTAACTCTGAACTCAGCAGCAGACATATGATGCTGCCGTCATTCTGCTTAAAGAAGGAGCAGCAGCTTACTGGGGTAGATTGTCTGCTAACTGCTGTCGTGAGTTGATGAGAGTGTAGAATGATTTATGTTTACTTTGCTACTATTGATGCCGATACAGCTGATAACTGCACTTAGCAAGTTGCATGCATACGTGCATGCATGCATGGATGGAGAAGGTGCGCAAATGACGCTGAGCAAATGTCTAATTAGGGATACTTGCACTGCTGCTGCTGCAGAAGATGCAAGGCAACACGAAAGCAAGCAGCAGCAGCAATGGCAACAAGCTGTTACTCATTGGGCGTTACTAGTGCAAGTGAACGCGCTCGAGTTCGCCTAGCCCAGGCGAAGAGGGTTTGTTCTGTGATACTCCTTCCATCAATGGATATCCGCTGCATAAGAGATAATATCTCTTCTCTGCTGATGGGTGGCTTCATGCTGCAGCACAGCGGCATGCAAAGCAGAAAAACCATCAAACAAAAGAGAAAAAGAATAGTAGTACGATAAAACCCACCCGCCAAGTGCTCCTTCCAACTCTTCTAAAGACTGGAGTAGACGCCACAAGAGAAGAACAGTAAACAATGCATAAAGGGAAACAGAATGTCAAATAATTCCTTACTATTTTTCTATCCCCATCAGTATCCAACCAATCAAAAAGACGACCAAGTGTAGCCTTCTGGTGCTC
The DNA here is from genome assembly GCA_904066255.1 of Eimeria sp. OTU-X. Lineage (NCBI taxonomy): Eukaryota > Apicomplexa > Conoidasida > Eucoccidiorida > Eimeriidae > Eimeria > Eimeria sp. OTU-X. The sequence continues at coordinate 3,349 of CAJFCX010000658.1, forward strand.
CGCATATTCAGGTTCAACCCCTAAGCCACCGAGCAGCACTACAAAGGCCTTAAAGTCGTCAAACTGCAGATAGCCGCTGTGTACGTGTTGCAGCATTTTAATTAAAGAATGAAAAGGCCCTTATGTTCTTATTTGCAGGAAACAGACCTCCTCCTCTCATCTACTATGCGAAACCAGTCTTCGGCAAATGTTCTCGCGTCGTCTTTGCTTGGCTACAGTGCTTATAGATTCAGCATAAGCCAGCATAGACTGCATTTATTTGTTCTTACAGTTTCTGCTCGTGTGCATCGAATAACATCTTCTATAGCCTGTCGCGACACCACACCGGGTGCCTCTGCATGGAGTAGGGAGAAGCCAATTCGATACGTCACACGCACAAGGCAACAGAGAACTACCTGCATGCGGGAAGCGGTCTGGGTGTTCAGCTAGACAGGAAAACAAACTCCTGATATACGTGTGAGCATGGGGAGGCAGCCGGTTGTAAGCAGCCAAGAGGCTCTGTAGTTGCACTGCTGCGGCATGCTCGATCTTGCCGCCCTGCAGAAAAATAATTTCCTTTTGCTTATTTCAATGAATGAAAAAAAAACGCTAACTCACTTGGTGCATTAAAAAATCAAGAATCTGAACGTCGCGCTGCAGAATGGCCTGCGAAACCCAGGAGCATAGGCAATGCTGGTAGGGGAGAAAAGTAATATTTTTGTTCCTTACTTGGTCTTGTTCTGCTTCTACTTCTCTTATTTTATTCGCACTTGCAAGGAAATCCACATGGAACACGGTTGTAAACGTCCTCAGAAGCTGTATGGTATATTCGCTTAGTAATGCAGCATTGACAAAGAAATGAAATGTTGACCAAGCAGTGTACTACTGATTATGATGGTTAAATGGTGTGATGCTGACTAAGTGGTGTATTTAACACTGACTACGTAGTGTATCATATTTCCTAACTCGTGCATATAGTACTGGAGGTCTCACCCTCGTCCATAGATAGAAGGAGATCCCTAAAGGGAGAAGAGTTAGCGGATACGCCCAGTTGCCATTCTCCCACCAGATATACCGCGAGCCAGCCTCTTGTGCGAAAAAGCACATAAATAGCACCGACGTATAAGCAGCGTGGAAGAACAGGAGGAGCTGCAGCAGCCGTTTGTAGTAGCGGGGGTCTGCATAATGCAACAACCAGTATTACTCCCACTGCAAACCTTAGACACAAAGTCAGTAGAGAGTTTCACTTACTGCCGAAGGGAAACAAAGCTGCTGCCCTGTTAACCACCTGCAAACCGAGAACATGAGGCATCTAACGTGATAGATAAAACAACTTCTTCCTAAAAACTCTTACGCGTTTTCTTGGCCATCGTTTTGTTATTGCCAGAGGCCTGCAGAAGAAGAGTACGTTTTGTTTTATAGTTCAAGAAAAAGTGTTTATTGAATAAAGACAGCATTTGATTTCTGTTTCTGACCCGTCATCTATGGGGCAATGAAGGGCTTGAACCACTTCATCATCAGGTGGCATCAGGGGGGCACCAAAAAGAGTAAGGAGGGCCCCTGCATCTGGGCGTATCTTTCCATCTGCATATTTTAGGAACCGGTAGGCGAGGTAGGTAGAGACGAGGAGTCCAAATGCGGCAATAATCATAAAAATGATCACCTCGCGGCCTGGCAGCGATAGAGCGGGTCTTAGCAACACCACTATCAACAGCGTCAGAACCAAGATGCTAGGAGGCAGCTCGATCATCGTAGCGAGGCTGTCACCAAAACAATGAATTAAATAAGCTGCAAAGGAGAACCTTGGTGAACCCGGTTGCTGTTTGCGGGGTTTAGGCATAAGAGGATTAGCAGCCAAGACGAAACGCTGGCGAATTCCCCAATGCTCAACTGCCTTCCTTGTCATCTTCTCATTACTTTTTTGCGTTCTGCCTTCATGCAACGCCGCAACATCATTCTTTAGATCCTCGTCTGTCTTTGAATCAAGATATGCAAGAGATCTCATGGTGCGGTACCCGACAGCTGTGAGGGCCGCCACCTGGCATATAAATGTCACCATGATCAAGAAAATCAGCACATGGATCGTCTCAAAGGTTTCTGTTAAATGCGTAGGAGGGTACGGCTCTTCTCCCTTAGCTTCTGCTTCTGCTATTGCTGCCTCCTCAGTCTTTGAAACGCCCAAATATTTGTCGTTAACCTTGCGCACAGCTCCAAGACGGATTGTTGCATACAAAAACAAACTGATGAAGCCCAAGATCGTCAGCTCCTTAAACGCGCAATGTAACATTTCCTGCAACTTGTGAAACCCTCGGTGACGCAGATAATCCTGTAACGACCCAACCAGGGTCTCAAATAGTATTGACAAGATAATTATCACAATGAACAACACAATCAGGACCCAATTCTCCACGAACTCCTCATGAGTTTCACGTTTCACCGTTGTCTGGTCCTGCAACAACAAGTCATCCTGAGCCACTCATTAACGAGCAGAAAAGCGCCAAGAAGTTCTAAAGACGTACCCCCACATGAAGAAAGTCGTAAGAAGACCGGTTCATATATACTGTTTGTGGGTCTTCTACCTTCGCTCTCACGCCCACACAAAGGGCAATCTGGACGCAGGCAAGCGCCACCGCTATGCCCCAACGCCATCCCATCTCACTTGAAGTAAATACACTGCTTGCAACATGCAGAAAATACCCGAAATTCTATGTAGGCGGGTTTTAGTTGACCGTTGCATCCTCAAGAACTCCTCCTCTGGCAGCCCAAGGCGAGGCACGTTCAACATCTTGCGCTGTACGGACCGGTGGAATAAGCGAAAAGATGTTAACTAAACAAAGCAGAAAGGAGTATAAGAGGGATCTTCAGTCATTGACAACAGGACTCGGGCTCAGAAATGGCTACGTTAAATTCGAAGTACAAATGTGGAGTGATCGGTTTCGAGTTCAAGAAAGCCAACTGTAGTAAAGCTGAGTGAGTAGACTAAGCGGCATCTTTTGTATAGGACAAAAATATTTTTCTTTGCATGCATGCAGTAAAGATTCCCCTTTTTTCTCGTATTCGGTTTTCCACAGTTCAATTTTTGACGTTTCTAGAGAACGCCCTGCTGTGGTTTTCGTGAATATGACAGTGTCTCAGCATGTTATGAGGGATACGCCTTAAATGCACTGATAATTCTTCGTTAGTGTTTTTTGCTTGTCGATTTAAAGTAGTCAAACTATGTTTAGAACAACACTAATAGTAAATCGAGCCATAATACTTCCTACTGCAGTTACCTATGCTCATTTCTAGTGAGCGAAATCAAGTTTCGTGCATCCTCCACAGTTTTATTGACTCCAGCTGTTTGTCAAGTTTTTCTAAATTTCAGCTGGCGTCGACATATGACACAAAAGTGTGGTAACACTCTGGTAGTACCCTAATGACACGCAATAGCATATTTGCAAGGAGAATGCCTAAGTTCAATGCAAGACGCATTTATACAGAAGGTTTGAGTACAATACTATATATTTATTGGCAGAAGGCTTAAATATAATGCAGCATATTCTTAACAGACGGTCTAAATCCCCTCTGCTTCCCAGGATCCACCAGGTTCTCTTGCATGTTGCACGCGGCTAGTGGAGCACCGGGTAACAGCTTTTAACGAGTTACTCGCCTGGTTCTTAACATTAGTAAAAGGCAATTTTTGCTCAGTATATTCACCCTCCTACATAACAAAACCTTTAACAACCAAGGATTCGTGCTCTGGAATCCAGCCCCGTGCGATGGGGCTCCTCCCGACCGGCGGCTGAACCATTTGGTAAGAGGCCCCAGCTGAGTCTGTTGGCTGCTGTGAAGGCCGAGAGAATTTAAAAGAAAGAAAAAATAATGGCAAATGCTGTTACATATTCTCTCTATGTTAGTTAGATGCAGTGCTACGGTGTCTGGGCATTTGAGAAAGAACCGGCTCTGCGCTGCATGTCCTGTGAGATCCCCGCATTTGCCTCCCTGCTTTAGAGCCTTATCACCTCAGTTTTATTGAAATTGCAGTTTCAGTCAATGCCTCAGCCTCTCCTTCGTCAAGGGACTGTCTTTAGCTTCCCGTTTGCTTCCTTTCCAGTTGCAGTAACTGAGCGCCTGCAGAACACAAAGGGCCTCACCACCCACCATTTCCAGCAGGCTCGCACGTCAGGCTGTCCGTGAAAAACAGCCGTTTCAGAGCTGCAACGTCGGCAGCCTCCTTGTATTCTCCTTTTTTGCTTATCTTCCCGCGCGCACACAGGTCATTGAGGCTTCCTCTCTTCCGCAGCAGATCTGCAGTATAGCAGCCAGGGAAGGCGGGAGCAGAAGGGGCTGTTTGTCTTATTCTGCATTTGCACAGCATATTTAGTAGTTGCTGAGAAGGATTTCTTGGATGGTTAATGCTTAGGGGTGTGGGCTGGCGATACAAAGGAGGCAAGGATCTAGCTCAACAAGGGAGAGGAAGGCTTTGCAGAACTCCTAGTACATTCTCGCAAGCACCACATTCTCCTGATTTTGAATTATATGATGCATTTCTTACGTAATTGTATGCGCTGTACGCGTGCGATTTCGAGTTTGCCTGCGCGTTACTGAATATCTTGCTCGGAATTCACGAGTGTACGGGTTTGTTCCTTTCATGATCCATTGCCTGCACTGTTTGCAGCAGCATATATGGAGTTTATGTGTACCTTTCATAGTGGTTTAGGCATTTAAGCACAAGCTATACACATCCAATTCTTTTTTCATTTGATGCATTGACTTAAACTGTATGTATTCACCCGCCAAGCCGAGTAATTGAACATGCCGTGTGAAGGCGAACGGCAAACAGCCGTCGCCCGCCCCCCCGCGCAGACCGAAAGCAAAGGGGTTTCAGCAGAAAAAGTGCCTACAGTTACAGTAGCAGACAGCCGAGACATGCATACCACTGCAGGAGGAGCAGCAACAACAGCACCAGTAGCCAAAGGAGCAGATGCAAAGGATGGCATCCATCAGCAGCAGCCGGCTGCAAACGCTCCAGAGCCCTTGCCAGAGCCGACATTTCAACATCACAAGACACGCGACAGGATTCGCAGAGCGAAGAAACAACACCGGTGGGTTTGGCTGGATTCTGTGCTTATGGCTTTGATTGTCATCTATGTGAACGTTATCATCATAAGCAACAGCAGCAGCATCATATCTCCTGCAGCTGCTGTTGCTTCTGGAGCGCAGGAGTGACCTACACTGGAGCGAGTGGAACAAATTCCGTTATGCTGAATCCAATTTCTGTGAAGAATCGATGCATATTAAGGAGAACTTGCCGCGTATTCACAAGAAAGACACTACCCTTGTCGGTGAGTCGGATGGGCTTCCTCTGTACATCGTGCTTACCACAAGCAAGACGAAACGAATCATACGACCTGTATATGTTCAAATAAGCTTCAAACACTTGGACTTGAGCCATGCTGAGTAGTACGCCCCAATTAGCCTTTCTGCGCAATGCATGACTGCTCTTTTGCATTTCCGCTGAGTTAAACTAGGCTAGACTTTCTTGGCTTAACACAGTTTGTTTGCACAACGTAAATAGAGACGTTTTTATTTGCTGCAGAATTTATAAAGAAATTCGAGGTACCTGGGAAGCCGGTGCTGCTATGCGGCTGGATGGAGGACTGGCCTGCGAGAGAGAAATGGACGATTGAAAATTTGCGTCGCGATTACCGCACTGCCAAGTTCAAAGTGGGAGAAAAAGACAATGGCGACAAAATACGGCTGAAGATGGTAGGTCTTTGTGCTCGAGAGTGGAGGGTTAAGGGTGTAGGGTTTAATGTTCATTGTTTATGAGCGTAGGCTGCTGGTTCTCGTTGGAGTTATTAGTCCATTGGGATACACTCGCGCTGCTTCTGGTGCTTCTGTGACGGTTTGCTGCTCAGAAGTACTTTATTGATTACTTGAGGCACCAGAACGATGACTCGCCGCTGTACCTCTTTGAATCCTCTGTAGAAGACAAGGCAGACACTTGGTGGGCTCAAGAGACAAATGACGGGGTGATTTGATTTTCAGCTTTGTTTTGAGTGCATGCAACTGTTGCCTATATCAGCAGCACTTACATGAATTAACGTATTCGTCTATCAGATCAACGAATATTCAAACCAGTGTGTATGAGTTTATTTCATTTATTTTTGACTTCTTTGCATGCAGCGGTCTGCTAAAGGACTGGGAGGTGCCGGACGTCTTTCCTGTCGACCTGCACGCCATCGTAGGCGAAGAGCGGAGGCCGCCGTGAGGCTCCCCTTTAAAAGGCAGCGTAGTTGCCAAAGAAGAAAGACCATTTACTTGTCGCTACCAAGGCAGACAGAGTGGTGCAGCTGGTGAATCTAAGCGAAACAGGCACAGACTCACCAGCAAGCAAGCATGTCCGCTTTGCATGCATGTTCATTGTGGTGCCGCAGATACCGCTGGTTTTGTATCGGCCCCAAACGCAGCGGCACAACCGTCCACACCGATCCCCTGGGTACTGCGGCTTGGAATGCGGTCACCTCGGGGTACAAACGGTGAGTGACTATTTCTTTCATTGGTTTTCCCTGGCTTCCTCTAACGTTTTTTTGCCGTTGTTTTGTGTGTTCTCATCCTTATCGTCCTTCCCACCATTTGATATCCAGCCAGGTTTATGTTCTCTTATATTGGGAAGGAGAGTGCTATTATGCGTGCCTCTCCCATCTTTTTTTTTTCGGTGAGTGCTCCTCGTGTGAATTTGTTTTTTTAGGTGGGCCCTGTTCCCTCCAAACACTTCAAAACAAATAGTGAAGGGGAAACATCTCATGAAACCTGGCGAAGACGACGAGCCCATCATGTGGTTTCACAACATTCTCCCGCGCATCAAACAACAGTACCCCGACATACCTGTCTATGAGGTGAGAGGCAATTAAGGAAATCAACTTATTATACTTACACTAAAATTAATGGTAATGTATGCGCACTGTATTATCCTAGTACAAAGCATCCGTGTTGTTGCCGTAAGAGCAACGTATGTGGTTTTCATGCGTGCGTGTATTGCATTTGGGACTTCCGATAGCAATAATATTATTGTGCGATAAGCATGTCGCATCATGATGAACTGAAAACAAACAAGGACTGCAACTTCACTTCCCCAATGGTGTTGTTCGTGTGGATGTTTGTTTGGTGCTTGCAGTGCGTGCAGCGGCCCGGGGAGATAATATACGTCCCACCTAATTGGTGGCACGCGGTGCTGAATTTGACAGACTGCGTTGCATGCACCCAAAACCATTTATCTTTTGGGTTTTTAGATCTGGCCTGGAGAAAATTAAGAAAAGGAAGAAGGCGGCTCGCTGCCCAATGGTTCAGTAGACTGCAGCAGTATTTCCCAGAAAAGGAAATTTATCATAGACTGAACCTCTCGAACAAGTGCGACTCAGAAAACAAACGAACAGATGGGCAAAAGAGTAGAGGCACACACACGAACAGGCACTACCTCACTGATAGTCGCAGTAGATAAACTGCAACAGATACGCAACCCGCCAGTACCACTAACGAGGGAGACGGTATTGCACTGCACTTGTTTTCTGTCTGTTCGCGCCGGTTTGGTTGTCTGCCTGTGTTCGTCTGCCTGAAATAGAAAAAGAGTTGAACAAAACACGGTATCCTTTTTATCTCTGTTATCCCTGTTTCTTTAGGGTGGATGGCTGGGAGGTGCGCTCTGGAAAGTTTTGCCGCGTGCGGGCATCGAGTGGCTTTGGGACGGACGTAAGCAGCAGCAGCAGCAGTAGCAGCAGCAGCAGCAGCAGTGCGTCATCAGACGACGAAGACGAGTTGAATGAAGTGCGTCAGCATGTGCTCCGCACGCGAGCAGCGATATCTCCTGAAGCGTGGAAGGCGTATTTTCAGAGTCCTGTTGAAGTCCTTCCCGCACCCTGTGCCCTCCCCGTAGCCAACACGCCACTAGCAAGGTTGACGGAGCCCTGCAAGAACCGCGCTACTCCCCTCGATAAGAGAACGCTGCCGCTGCAAACGAAGGGAGGGGAGAAGGCAGCAAGGAGGGCCCCATGCACTACATCACAGCAAGAGGGAAGGGAAATCGCAGAGGGAAAACGACAAAAAACACAAAATTAGAAACGCCCTAGGCGAAATAGTGGAGGCGAAATCCTCCACGGGTCGGCCCGTATTTGCGGCGTACGCAACCACAAGGAGCACGCACACCTTGTGGTTCGCTTTGTTGGCGCTGCTCTGGCTAGAGCAGTCTCCTATTGCCATCCACCACAAACTTTCTCTGCAGATTCAGGGCGTTGTACATTTTGTTCCGTTTGTCTTCTGCCACGGAGAAGTGGTTTCCCCGGGGGCCGTTTCAGGTATCGCTGCAGCACCTCCTGGGTGGTAACGCCTTCTCTCCGAGAAAAACAACAGCTTGTGTTACTTTTAAGGGGACGTTGTGCCTTTTCTCTTAAAATAGGTGTACGCAGTTGGTTGTATACCTCAGTTGCAGGTTTTAGGTGAGAAGCCTTCAAGGAGCTTGTTCTTCACTTGGGTTTCGTGTGCTTCTGCGTCCATTCGGCGCTTGATCTCAATGAGTCGCTGCACGCTGTCTAGAGGAAAATAATTATTCTGTTCTCTAAATACAACAGGGAATGGCAGTTTCCCTGCTATCCTTTTGAAGGCGTGGTAGTTGGGGGCCTGCGGCATGAAGGTGTGGAAGGGATTAACTTGTGGGATGTGGAACAGCACACGCCCTGGAACAAAAACGCACAAACGCACTACAATAATACTGTAAATACACCGCAGCTGCGGAGAGTCTCCTGAAAACGCCAGTAAGAAAGGAGGGGGAGGAAGAGGAAACAGCAAAAAAAGGAAACTAATTGGGGAGAGTCCATCAGCTGAACTCGTAAGCGAAAAATGGACGCTGACATTAACAATAGCAATGAAAAATGATAATAATTGTTGCTATTGTTGTTAGCGTTGTCATTATTAATTTCCTTCCATAAATATATACCTGCTGGGACGCGTGCAACGAAGTGATGTATGGCGCCTTTTCCCTGTCCCATCTTCACCCCCTCCGCCTTCCTGGTAACAGGATAGGTTGCATGCACGGTTGCATGTACTTCTTTAGAACGACCCAAGTACCTGAAACGCAGCTGCATGCATTTCTTTAGAATAATCCCACAATGCCCTAACACCACACTAATCGGGTCCCTTCCGTCGTTGTGCTAGTGAAGCATCAACCAACCTACGATACTGCTGCACATTTCGAAGCCCATGCAGTACTCAGCAC
>CAJFCX010000659.1:0-12570 GCA_904066255.1 Eimeria sp. OTU-X
GGTTGTAGCTGTACCTTGAATGTTCGGGGGTTTGTGTTGAAGTGTACAACTGCGCGGCTTACTTACTTGCGTGTGTCTTGGAGTATGCATAGTTGTGAAGCGCGTCGACTGCTAGCAATCCCACCTACTTGTTCCTTGTTTGTCCCCAAAGCCGTGTGCTGCGCATTTATGTGAGGCTTCTAGCTCGCGTCTGTTTTCTTGTTGTTTCTCGAGCCCCTGCCCACATGCATGCTGTTGGGCGCATCGTTTTTTTTGTTGAGTATGCGGGCGAGGCTCCGAATATCTTTGGCGCAATTCGCATGCGGAAGTTCGGATGTACAGCGGACAATATAGCTTGTGTTACTCATCGATTTCCTGGCAGTGTTGTACATTGCTCTGCTTGCTACGTTGCGTTGAAACACGCCTGGCCTATTCGGTCCTGCTTGGGTCATTTGCTGTCGCCTCAAAACCATCCGCTCCTGTTCGTGTCTCTCCACGAATGGAGTGTGCAAAGGCATCAATCGTGAAAAAACGGTCGTGATTGCGTCACAACTGTTGATGTCTACAGCTGTCCTGTTGCTCGGTTGGAGCGTTCGGCTTCGGTTTTGGCGGCAAATTATCAGCTGCCTAGCTGCCGGTGCAGAGTGATTGTTAGTGAAACCTGCGTCATCAATCTTGGCCATGGAAAACAGCACCCTTGCCTTGCCTGTGTACAGCAGAAATATCAATTTCCTGTCGGCATTTGCTAGTAGCAGTATAGGCACTAGTTCGTATTCTGTCAAGTTTCTCAAGTTGCTGAATTTTTGGACCCCCTTCACGTGGCTACAGAGTGGCCGGGTGGCAGGCCGTATTCGAGTTTTTGCATATTATGCACACGCAACCATGTAGCTTCTGTGAGCGTCACATGCTTGTAGACTGCTTGCATATTGATCCATGTGTTTATGGGGTAGCACAGCATGATCGGCTGGGCTTACCCTTCTGGCTGCTGAATTACAGTATGGCAAGGCAGCCTCAAACTGTTATTGGAAATCTCATGGCTGTGCATGCATCGGGAGAGTCACGTATATGGACACCAAAGCGCGAAACAGAAAGCATGCAGCCCACCTTTGCCATTGCAGGTACGCAAATCCTAGCAAATGAGTATCTTTGTTCGTCGGTAGCACTTGGTATATCGTGGCGGCATTAATCGAGCAGTGCAGCGAGAAATGGAGCGAAATGGCTTGACAGGGCCTCTCTGTTGCCGCTAAATTAGTATGCAGTGGTTTACCCGGATAGCTAACCTGAATGTTGATACATAAAGAGGAAGTTCAGGAGGTTTACAGGTATATCAAGCGCTTTGGTTGTTCGGTGCCCCCTCAAAGAAAACATTGACGAGCAGTCGTATGGATGGTGCTCTGTGCACGTTACTTTCTATCTCTGCTGCGTCCCGTCTACCCGCTGGCAGTTCCTGGATTTTCACCTGTTTCTTTGGTGCCATGCTGGATCTTGTTGTAATTTCTTTCTTCCGACTGGGGCCGTCATGCGTACAGTGAGTGAGCTTCCTGCCTATTCCGTTTTCTTTGCACCTTATCCACACGGACAAAGCTGTAGCCATCGCCGGAGTCGTCTATGCCTATATATTGGTTGTGTTTTTACACACAGAGTGGCTTAAGGAATCTGCTAGGATGAAACCCGAGTGAAGACGGCAAAGTAGTTGGATACATGGCAGCACCTTGCCGCATCGTCCACTGGAGGTCCATTAAAGTTGGACAACGAATTGCACATCGATGGAGCTGTGGTAATATGCCATCAGCCGGTGAGCCTGTATGTATCTTCCAGTTTCGTTTACACGAAACGTTACGTTCAGAGATAGTGCAACGTGACGTGCATGTTGTGCCACACTGTGGTGCCCGTGGCATGCTTCACGTTTATCCATTCCTCCGCACGCAGTGGGTTGTTCTAAGTGCACCGGCGGGCTAGCACGACAACGTCCGAAAGGCTTATAGATGAGGATTTCTCAAACTAACTTCTCTATTTCCAAGAGCCTATTGTGGCTTAAACCCCGATTTCCCTTACACCAGGATAGTGAATTCACACAGCAGTGCTTCCGCATTGTAGTTTCTGAAGAAATGTCAGCCCTGGCCACGTTGTGCAAGAGAGCTATGGCAGAAGAGTTGATCATCATATCAAGTTGAGGGGCGACAATTCGGCACCAGTGAGTGTAGGTTGCATCAAAACGAGAACACGCGCAACATGCCTTCGCACGGAAATACGTACACTATGGCATTCACATCAGAAGCTACCTGCGATGTTTCTATATCGAAACATGCGAGAGCGGCATCGCATGCCAACTCAGCCTTATCCGTAGCAGTTTTTTGCTGCTGTGAGCGCTCAACAAGACCCTTGAAAGCAAATGCATACTCTGCATTACGCATACTGAAGCGTGGTATTGAAGTACAGCGTCATACTCTCCGTTTCGTTGGCAAGAGGCTGTTCGAGTAGTTCCATATAGTTCGTCGATCCCACCCAGTCGTCCCCCCTCCTTTGGGCACAGGAGACGTCGTATGAGGCCTGTTGCAACAGCAGGCAAATGCTGCGGCTGATACAGTTCCTGTCCTCCCCACAAAGCACTGGCAAGAGCGGGAGTCCAATAGCATTTGAACGGGGGTTCGGCCACGGGAAACTTGCACACCACAAAAACAATAGACCAGCAGTCTGTTCCGAAACGGCAGCCGAATTGGATCTACGCCGCAGCCCCTCTTAGCATGCCTAGATAGTCAAACAACCCTGCAGACTCCTAGGCAGCTGTCCCCACACAAGGACATATCTCATTGTCCCCCTGCCAACTACGCGTAAATCGCAGATCGTGCCGCAAGTGAACTGTTTCACTCCCACATATCTTTCCGCTGCTTGGGCTCTGGCTGGTGCTGTTGTTGCTACTACTGCTGTTACTGTTGCTGCTAATGCTTCACGCACTGCTTTGGCACACAAACTAGGAAGACAACGCGAACACTATACCCCCCGAACCTCATGCACATCTCCTTTTGGAGGTGCTGCAGGTCCTCACCTCATCCCCCATCCCTGCTTCTGTTGCCGGTGTCTTTGCTGTTGCTAGAGTTGCTGCTGCCGTTCTTTGTGGTTGCTGCTGCTGGTGTTGGTGCTGCCAGAGTTGCTGCTGAGTTTTGCCGAGAGAGAAGCCGGTGGTGGCCATGACGGCTGACAATATATTCAGACCGCATTTCGCCTCCTCATATGGAAGCGGCAGCCTCAGCTCCTCAGATAAATGGAGCCCACACAAACCTGCGCAGGCCTGTGCTGGGCCTTAGCAACATCTTCTGCAGGGTCGCTACCTCTGTTCACTGCCGTATGAAGGACAGGTCTTTCGTGCCTGATACGTACGTTGTAAATGAACAGTACTCGAGAGCATGGAACGGTCCCCATTAAAAAAACCAGCATCTCTTCCATCAGCTCTTGACGGCGCAGTCGGCTGCGAGAACCCAACAACTGCATCGACACCTGGAGCACACCCAAAAAACGCCACAATACATGCATACACATACACGTCTGCAGCAGAAGCATCGCGTAACCCGAGGTGCCCCAACACAGTTTTCGTGAGCGGTAGCATCCGTAGCACAAATTGCGCCGATGCAACAGCAACACCAGCCTCTGCGCAGCAGAACAGCCAGGAAGAGGCAGGGGTAGCCGAAGAGAACGTACCCCTTCAACAGCGGCGTTGTCACCCGCAGTGGCTTCGTAGGCCAAGTTCGGTGAACTGAATCACCAGGCCCACTGGGTCTCTGCGTAACAGCATAACGGGCAGACAAGCACTGCAGGCATAGGAGCTTCGGCAAGAAGATTCGGAAGGAGGAGTCCAGTGAAGCCGCCTGTCGAAGCCTTCACCAGATGCTGCCTCGGATGCTGCTCTTGCTACTGCTGATAATGATGGGCAAACATGCCTGGCCTCTCCAGTCTTCGCAACATCCGCTGGTGGGTCCTTTCTGAGAAGCGGAAATAGTCCGCCGCTTTCTGTTGCTTCCGTTGCTGCTTCGTCTGCTGCTTCTTTTGGTGTTCGTGTTGGCACTGCTGCCTGGATGCCACGCTTGTACTTCCACCCCGTCTCACAACCTCGAACTCCCTTCCGTTCGCCAGTGACTGCGGCCGTAGTTTGTAAGATTGCTGACGGGATGGCGCTCGTGTTCGTGCTACTGTTGCTGGGTGAGCTGCGGCGGAGTCGTGGAGGTGGGATTCTCGCAGTAGCGATTGCAGCCTTCTGGGCAGTCTGCAACAGCGTGGCTCGCTAACGTCTCCCTGCTGCTGCTGCTTCTGCAGGAGTTCGTGCTGCTGTCAGGTGTGCGAGGGTGCTACTCCAGCAGGGGACTTGGTGTGACAGGGGTCTGTGCTGGGTCTCCTCCGCAAGCAGCTTGCTGTGAGATGCTCCAATAAGATATGGAAAATAGCAGTAGTAGCAGCAGAGGCAGTCACGCGCCCCCTCAGGGCGAATAGAGTCAATTCGGCCCTCCTGCTGGTGGCGTCTTCCCTCAACGCAAAGACAGGCTCAGACAGGCTGTTGCTGTTGACCTTTTGGAGGGCGCGAAATCCGTTGAAGGAGCATTAGGGACAGCGGCAGCAACAGAAGCAAGGAATAACTAGCAACACGAATAGTGTCTGCTGCACGAAGTGAGCTATGCCCGTGTTCCGTGCTGCTGCTCCCCTGCTGCACGCTCTAGTACATATTCTCCCTACGCCAGAAGGCATAGAAGCAGTGGCAGCAGCTGCTGATGCAGCATTTACAACACCAGGTCCTCCTGCATGCTCTCAGCAATCCTCTATCCTGTCTGGTGTACGGAAGCTTCTGATGCGGCTCCTGTTGAGGGTGTTGATGCTGGGGTATACAGGGAATTTCTCATTCCTGCTGCTGCTGTTTACCGTCATCTCCTTTGGTTGAATCTGTCGCTTCTATTGTAGGGCATGTATCTGCTACTGCTGCTCTTTTCCGGAGGATAGATGCTGCCGCTGTAATGCCGACATTTGCCGCTGCTTCGGCTGCTCCCCCTCCCGTTTGGCCGATACCCGCTGTTGGTGCGATGCCGTGTCTGGCCCCGATATTTGCTTTTGCTGCTGCTGGTGCGGTTTCTGTTGCTGCTGCCGCTGGGGGGAGCAGGCCTGCAGCTCGAGCCAACGTAGCTACCACCTTTGGTGATTTCTTTGTCTTAATCCTATCTGTTCCTGCTGTTGTTGCTGCTGCAAAGGAAATGCTGCCGCCATGGGAAGGTCTACTGCTGCGCGGCTTTTTCAACGCGGTTGTGCTGCCCATCAGCTGTTCCGATGCCTCCCTAGCACGAATTGCTGCTCCTTCTGTGCTGCACGAGTCTTGCTGTTGCTACTGCTTCTGCTGCAGCTGCACAAAAATCTAGAGAGGTTTCTTCTAATGTTGCTGCTAACATTCCGGCTGACACTTCGACCCCATATAGCAAGCCCGTCACACTTTGCTCATCTGCCGCTACTGCTGCTCTTTTTGCTTCTGATTCAGTTGCTACCCGCTGCGGGTTCTGCTGCGAGGGCGGGTTGAAGGTGTCTGTGCTGCTGCAACCGTTGATGCGGCAGCTGCTGCCGCTTTGACGATGTGGCTGCCGGTGCAAGCGCAGCAGATGCTGCTGCTAAATATTGTGGGGATGTATCCTTAGTGACTTCAGCTTGCTGCTGCCCTCTAGACACAACGGAAGCATAAGAGGCGCTGGTGCTGTCTCTGCTGCTGCTCCTGCTGTTGCCTATTACAAACGCTTCAGTGGCACATCTGCTGTTGCCTCTGTTGCCGTACCGTTGCTGCTGCTGCTGTTTCCCCGGATTATCTCTTCTTGGCTTGTAGGTTGGCAACCAGCGAGCCAATGCTCGTGTGTTGGTCATTTCTTCTGCTTGCTAGTGAGCAGTCTACTGCTGCTGCGGTTCGGCTGCCCGATGCGCTTATTCGTTCAAGCCGCTGTCGCTGCAGCAGCAGCCCCTGCTGCAGCTTCCTTAGTCACCTCCACATCTCCCCTATGTGGGTTTTCTCCTTTAAAGCACCGTAATTTAACTTAGAGGCGCAGCGCACAAAGGCATGGCATTGCATGAGGGACTGTAACAACAGTTGTAGCAGCAGTAGTATGTGAATGTAGGTCGACTCACAGGCAGCAGCAGCAGGAGCAAATATGCATTAAAAAGAGCCAGTGGAAGACCAGCAACGCAGTGCGAACATGCAGCATTACCGGTACAACACATGAGTGTGGCCGAAGCAGCACCAGCAACAGCGTCAGCAGCAGTTTGAGCAGCAGACCATCAGCACCAAAACAGAAGCAGCAAACAAGCACAGCAGCAAAATACAAGCAGCAGAACAGCAGCAGCAAAACATCAGCAGCCAAACAGCAGCAGCAATATGCGGCGCAGTGATGACGCCAGAGAGGTTACAGCCGCATCAGCAGATCATCCTCGAGTTAACTCTAAGCTTATTCAACTTTTCATTATGAGTTCCTGGTGGTAATCACAAATTTGGGTAAGTGGGTCTCGTGTCGGAGGCTACGGAGAGAATATGTAGTATTCCAGTTAATTCCTTAGGGCAGCCCCTGCGGCCAATACGCGAATTGAGTCGATTAATTCGGAAATGGATTTTGCTACCATGGTATGGAAAGCTGAAATTGTGCCACGGTGCTGTACTAGCTAACGCCCCCTCCTCCTCGGATCCAATGAGTCGAATGAGCGAAAACAGCTTCTGTGCATGAGTCACAGCCCTCCGTTACCGTTCCAGCGTAAATTTCCTGCATGCAGCGTGCCAGTGGGAGAGATGCCTATCTTCGTTCGATGTCACAGCCTCTACAATGATTGTCGAGACATATCGTGCTCCCTAGGGCAGGAATAGGTCTTACACTCCACTGGCCCGGAGCCGGTTGGTCTCCTTCCCCTTTAGCCGTCGGGCATCGCTCATCCCGGTAGGTGGCATACTGCACCTGTTGTGCTTTTGTATCTCTCGCTGACTGGTGTTCTTCGCCTTCAGCCCGTGCTTGTCTATGGCACCTATCATGCCTATTTCCAAACATTTCTGGCCAGGTACTCAAACCTCTGGACAGGATGTATCACCCTACTAATCACACCCCTCCCACGAGGCGGTGACAAGGGGCTAGAAGGGAAACGTCTGAATGCAAGAATGGCTGCTGTGGACGAACAAGATCTCAGCCACTTGCATTCGGCTTTGCTCCAAATTTGAAGGGTTCCGAAATGCTGTACAAGTATAAGTACTGTCCTAAATCATACTGATTTCTTGCCATTTCCCCCTAGCAAGATGCATGGGACACCGCCGTACGTTCTCATTGTAGGCTCTCTTAGCCTGGCAAGGGATCCCTGCCTCCCAGCAGCAATGGACGGCTTCAGCTTAGTAATATAAAGCTCAGGAAGCAAACCCTAAATGCCGAAGTCCTTGAAGTTTGCTTTACTCCCCGAGAGTCGCCTATCCCTAGGGGCGTTGGTGCCATATGTATACCACAGTATTATGTTTCTGCCCTTCTGAGGCAACTTTGTCAATTGAGTCCCAAACTTATAGCACTGCTCTCTCAAGATATTTGAAAGTTTTGAGCAACAACATGCCCCCCAGCTTATGTACAACAGGAAGCACTATTTCATTCCCCTTTTTTGTGTTTAAACTGTTGTGCAGCTTCTATATGGAAGGGGTCCAGGTAGAAGGTAACATCAAAAGTGCATGGCACAATTGCCAGGGCGTCAATGAATGCCGTGATTATTATGGAAGTTCACTACATTACTCAACGAGCATAGCTGAACCAGCAGGCTTCTAGTTGAAACTGTGGTAGTCAAAATTCGATGCAAGCATTCTCTGGCCCTACGTTCCACCTGTTCCTGGCAGCCAGCAACGTGCTTACGGGTCACAAGCAGGAGCTGTACTGAGCGCACCTTAATGCACGTTATGTTCGGTTTGGGGAAAGGCGGGATGAACTGCGGTGCTTAGTGAGGGATACGCAATTGAAGGCGACAGAGTAACCGTGTCAATAGAACTTTCTTGGGATGAAGGGGCACTACATATGATGTTACACCATTGCCGGGCATATTCATCTATTATTTATCTGTCCCATCTACGCTCCCTGTTTTCAAGCAGCCCAACACGCAAAGGCAAAGGCATGCGATTGTTTTGAATGATGGAAATAACTGAAGTTGTTTCTTGCTTCCAAGGGCTCTTAGTTTACAGATCGGATGCAAGATCGTCCCACCTGATATGCCTTCTCACCAGGAATCTATCAACACCAACTGAACAGCAAACTACCCTATTTTACAACGTCAGCGGAAGACTGATACCCACTGCTAACGAAGGTCAAGTTCACAACAGTGGACGTGCTTCCGGAGATTGATTCACAATGAATGCGATAATGTGGAGCCTAGGAGCCGTCAGCAAAAATCAGTCAGACCAGAATGACTTGGTTGGGCTTCAATCTCGCTCTGATTAGCTGCAACCAAGATAAGGTTTGGATACCCCTTCTTAAGTCGGTCACACGACCCCAGTACAAAATATTCAATAATAGGCAGGAGGCACGCAACATCAGTGTGACAGTGAGGAAGGATGCCCGCTAATCCCGGTGGGAGCACAGCACAGAAGTGAAATTATTACATTGCCGGCGAAGGTACTGGCCTATACATAGCTATGGAGTAAAGCGCACGTCACAGCATACATGTTTGTTTCGGATACCCTGGAGATACAAAGATACGCACCATTTTACGAGTGTATGAGCACTTGTCACCAACTTGGCGTACGCGGCTAAAATTTGGGCTGCCAATGCCTGCATATGAAGGTTAAAATTTGGGCTGCCAATGCCTGCATATGATGTAGCCGCTGCTTTGTCGAGAAATGCACCTAGATCCTCCTGAGGAACTGCTTAACTCAAGCGACCCTCAGGCTCGAATTTTCTGACTCAAGTAGCCCCAATTTAATTATTGTGCTTGTTGACGCCTCTGCAAGGAGATGTTCGCGCGCGCAGAATATCACTGTCCTCCATATGCGCTTTCTCAAAATTACAGTGGTGATTAGAGGGTCAAGGAAATGTTAGCGACTCCTGGAGACGTCGTAGAATACCAATGTTAATGCTATCTCGAGAGTCCAGCTTTCGTGGAATGTTTGCAGTGCGAGTTAACACGTTAACGGCACAATCGCAAAGGGCCCTACCCAGATCACGGTGAGCCCGCGACTTTCGCAATTTTGAGCAGGTACAATTATGCGGTGTGCATTAACAGCGTCTACCGAATTTCGTTGGTTGGTGCGACGTACCTGGCGTTCTTGTAACCTTTCTGTTCATTTCCAACACCCTGCAAGCTATGAACAAAGCGCAGCTGCGAGGCACAAGAGTGGATTCCAACAACCAGCTTCAATATCAGGCTAGACAACGGCATTTTAGCACAAAGCAATTGAGCTGGAGAAACAGGGGTTGTGGGGTGCATTCTTGTAGGTAAACCCCCGTGCAGCAGGAAGTCGGGGCGTTCCCCTGATTGATTTGTTTCTTCTCTTGGCAGCGCTTGCAAAACAGTTGACTTCCGAGGTAAATTACGTGTCATGCGTCTGCGACGTTGAGTGATATGACCGTCTGTATTGCTTAGGATGCAGGTGTGCCGTTGCGGTACAGGCCCCCGATTTCTGAGTGCTGAGCTTTTCCAAATTTGTCAGTCGCCGAATCCAATGTGACCGTCTTCCTCGTGACCGTTCACGACGGTCGTGCAGTGGTCAAGATTTAGCCACTTCATGAATTCGCTCCAGAAGGCGCCGACGAACATCGGGTTTCTGTCGGCCGTGATGCTTTCCCGCCAAATATATATGGTCCACATAATAATAATGGGTCATTTGGCAGTCGTCATGGTGAACTGTCCTAATGTGAAAGCCACGTGCCACCTTAAAATGGCACGCTCCTGAATAAAGCTGTCATTTTATAGCCACCCTGTTACTAATTCGCGTCTACCATTCACGAAACGTAGCCGTAGAAAGTTTGCTAATGAATGGTCTGGAAGACTACAAGTATTTCCTGCAGCTCCAGACATCAGATAAACTTTGAAACCTGTGTCACGCAGCTGTAGTAGCGTTGCATCATTACTGAGAGCTTCGATATTTACAGACGTAACTCGAGGCAACTCCACGAGGGTCTGTGGGTGCAGTTGTCACCTCTTTCTGTCCCATCACTGTGCCACACGTTGCGTGAAGGCACAATACTATTTCCCTTGGCACCTTGTTTGCTCACCTGGCAGCACTTGTCACAGGCTTGCTAGTCTACCTCTTTCGCCCGTGTCATATGTCTGCAGACTGTATTTGTATGACCCGACATATAGCAGGAGAAACCCATAAGCCTTCCCTTTCCCTTGCACTGAGTTCCCCAGCTGTTGCTAGCTTCCACTTTTTATCTGGGTGGGGCTGGCATTCACAGCCCAACATACACAGCCTACACAGTTGGGGACCATGACCACAGCGGCTTTCCTTTTTTCTTCTATTTGGGAATAGATACGGCATATTTCCTGTCTTTGATGTATACATATTCCTTAAGGTGCGCAAAGTCAACTTATCCACTTCTTGTCCCCTCTCGACGAGTTAACTGGTTACGGACTCCCTTCCGACGTGGGCTAGCCCTGCTAAAAGCTTTTGGTAGCTTGACTCTGAGTCCATCGTTGGGCATCTGTTGACCAGCCACTGATACGTCTCAGTGTAGCCTGTTTCCTGTAGTTTCGCTTGCTGAATAGTCTTCAACTCTTCCACATTGTGGCCAGGGAATAAACATGAATCGCTGCGCTTGCCAAAAGCCTTGCGAAGTCCGGATGGGCTCAGGAAAGACACGACCCTTGTTTAGGTAATCATCATTGTCGTGCCTCCACGTCTAATAGCGAAGAAACGAATAGCTACGGTAGCGCTTGTTTTTTGGCGCTTGTTGGAAACCAGTAACAAAATATCTAGGGTGGGAAATAACGCCTTCACAGCCCCCCTCATGCTGGCAGCCGTCAAATTAGGATGTCAGTTGAGGCTGGAACATTCTTCGTGAATTGTCTTGGCTGCAAAGACAATTTGTTTTGGATGCATGAAGAACGAGGCTGCCAGCTGTCTGTCGCCTCCTCGCTACATGGGAGGGGGGCGGGGGGCGGGTTCAAACTTTGCTGTGTGCACGGATATTTTTGGAGCACCTTCAGTGATCAGTGATTTGCATTGGTGCTGCAGGACCTCCTTCTGTGGGGGAGAGTGTCGTTTCTCTCAAGTGCTACTCTGTGATGCCAGGTGTAACGCCGGTCCTCGATCGTATCCAGCGACCATTACAAGCGGCAGTAGAGGCAAATACTTACAGCAAAAGCTCTGTAGAAGCACTTGAGCTCCATTACCAGCCTCTAGGAGTCCTGAGCGCACCTGTTCAAGCTCCTGGGATAGCGGGAGGGAAGGTGGTTTGCCACAATATGCAACTCGTCTTGACGCACTTCACGCGGCAACACAACCCCTCTGTTGCTCATAACCACTTATTCTCTGCGGCAATCACCAGTAGTATACGGATTTACTAGGTACTTTTGCTTACAGACTTCCTACTTGCGTGCAGGTTGCCTAGAAAGGCCTGGTATGGTTTTATGCGCCAACTGCGCTCAGACAAATTTACTTCTGAATGGAGTGACCAACCCATCGAGGTTCCTCACCGGCACAGTCTTCAAAGGCCAACTAACTTACAAAACGGCATGCTTGAACAGATTATCGATACTCCAACTAGTCTTGGATGTTCCGAACATGCTAAAGTGGTACAGTGGTGTGGCACCACTACGGCTGAACCCTGTTTGCAGGGCAACACGAACGCTACAAATTCACGCTGTACCCCTATATCGTTACTCAAGAGTTTTCCGGAATCCACAAAATAAGCTCTGAAGCAATTTTCACTGTTAGGGGGAGTAAACTGAAATTGGGCTAGGTGATCCAGTCGTATTGGCGGTGCGTCAGAAGCCTTGCGGTTCCGATGACGGTCCCCCCGCCCCCCCCAAAGGGGGGACCGTCATCGGCTGGTCACTAAAGCATGCTTGGAATTCAGCATATTTGATCCCTATTCTAGTCAACAGGTTTCTATCATACAGTGAATGAGGGCCTTTAACAACTCTATATGAAGCTTAGACACATATGATGTCTGAGGCACCATGACTCACAGCGGCCGACGGGTTTTCGCCAATGGGCAATTCAGCGTTCCCGGCTCACCCCTGCAGACAATAGACCTTGTATTGCTTGTTCTATTGGCATTTCTCCCCATGGTGACATCAGCTGAATATGAAAGCCCAGAACGTTCGACGGGCACTGTCGTTGGATTAGATCAAGCAGGAGGCCCGGCGCAGCATATATGGGGACCGGAAGGATATGAGGAAACTCGCCACCCAGTTTTTCGCAAGAGTCACGTGACGATTTTAACACTTGCTGTAATAGTATTTGCAGTCCTTCGTATCATGGCTGCCTCCAAAAAGGCTACCCTCTTGAAAGTAAGACTGTTGGCGCAGTGGTCCAGTAGTTTGATGTTAACGCGACGACTACTCGTGGCACAACCCAGCTTCGCTTGAATTATCCTTCCACATGTATGGAACAGCATGAATTTCTTG
>CAJFCX010000660.1:0-12535 GCA_904066255.1 Eimeria sp. OTU-X
TATATATCCCAGAGACTATCCCAACTAGTTTATCGTCTCCAGAGGAGACGATCGCAATAATTAGGAGACAATCCCAGTAGGTAGAGCAGACGATCCCCGTAGGTAAAGAAGACGATCCCCTTTTATATAATAAACAAAGAATAAAGAAAAAAGAATAAAGAACAGTTCTGCAGACAACTTCAAATAACTTTGGCAACAAATTTACGATATTGTGCCGAAATTAGTTGATTTTAGGCAGTTCTGCAGACAACTTCAACTAATTTAGGCAACAAATTTACGATGCTGTTGATACCAGCACTTCCCGCCAGTTGAAGGCCTCTTGTTTCCCATGTGCATTCACTTCTTTAGTGCTTCTCCGCTACACAACCACCGCGCGTTGTGTATTTCGATTCTTTGGGAGGCCCCCACAGGAGATGTTATAACCAACCCGAAACTGCCAGACCCCCGTTCAGGTGTCTTCTATAGTCGCTCTAGAAACAGCCGGCATGCAGCTGGATATGCCTTCGCACGCAATTCCAAGCCCCAAGCTTGCTGGGGCGCTGCCATTCCAGTGGAAGAGAAATACAGAGCGACTCCCACATGTTTAAAGAATCTAGATCCTTAGACCCTAAATTCCGTTCCACAAACTTTGCACCCAAGTAGTTCGAAAACATGTGTTGGGTGTACGGTTTAGCTCTCGCGTCCCCCTTTGCCACAGGGGACGCGAGGGCGTCTACAGCGCCTGGGAGCCGACAAGTGTTGCTTCAGAGCCAAATAACCACAAAAACGTCTTTGACATCGTTCACAGACGGTCCACCTAAAACCAACAGAAAACTCAATAACAATAATAATATGATGTATTACCTGTAAACCCTCCAGGGTGAAAGGTTCGGTGGTAGTTTAGGTCCAGTGTGTATGGTTTGAGGTTTCGCACATATGGTTGCATCTTCATTTTGCAAGATGCTTAAGGTTATGGGATGCCTGGGTAATTCGAGAGGCAAAACGAGGCAACAGAAGCAAGCAGTGGGGTCCTGGCTTTGAGCTTCTCAACAGCAGCTAGCGAGGGAAAAGGAGAAATAAGGGACAAGCATATGCATGAAGGCAGACGGGGAGTGAAATTAGCATCAACTCCAGCAGACCCTTTGGGCGACGAACAGGAAAAGAACAGACAGACTACGAGGCAGCAAGATGAAGACACCGAAGGGAATAGCAGCTGAGAAAGTGGAGGTAGGCACAATGAGCCAACGAAAAAGAGAGAGGCAATGGACAAGGAAAACAACAATGGAGGCAGACAAGCAACAAAAAACACATACAGGCGCAATGTTGCAGAAACGTTGCAGAAAACGCAAGGACCACCGGAGAAAATAAGGGGAAGAGAAGAGAAACTCATGGCAGAAGGACGCAGCAGCAGATGCCGCCTACAGAGACATATGAATAAGGAGGCGACAGAAAAAAAGCAGTACAGACAGGCAATGAAACAAGAGACAAAAACGGAATGCCGTCATCACCCGCTGCCATGTTGCGCATCCTCGTCATTCTCTGAGTTATCCTCCCTCAATTTGAGCACCTCTACAAGCACACACGGAATCGTACATGGATATTCCTTAATTGCCCGTATTTTGTTGTCAATCCAGACACAAACACCTAAAACCTAAGGCGGGCGTGTTCGAACTGCTTGTGTCGTATGGTGCATGGCTACAAACAGTGAGCAAACAGCAACAGGAGCGGCCTCTGTTGCTCCTGCAGCACCAGCAGCAGCCATTCAGGATTTGGCGGTACGAGGAGGCAAAAACAGGAGGGTAACAAACAGAGAGGTAGAAACAGAAAAGATGCAAACCGAGATGGGGGGAATAGCCTCTGCTAGCTGGTGCATTCTATCTGTTTTGCACAGAAACAAAACAAAAACCACCCAAGCAAAGTAAACAAGACCCACAAACCGGAGCATTGGCAGCTGCTTTACCTGGCATTTGCTTCGCCGCCGCAAACTCCAAGTCTTCCGAAAACCTTTCGCCGGCAAGGAAATCTGGAGACAAAGCCCTAAACCCTAAACTACGGGCCCATAACTATAGGCCCTAAACGCTAAGCCCTACCCCTGAGACCCAACAGATAAACCCTTATGTCTGCAAATCCCGAACCCCAAACACCAGGACTGTAAAAGCAAGCATCAAGCGATGTGGAGAAAGCAAAGAACTCTGGCAAGCAAGAGGTACAGCTAAAGTCTAATGCCTTCTCTGACCTTTTACGATTTTGAGTGCCGGCGCGCAAATTTTTTCCTTCCACTCGGCAACTGAGACTAAATTCCAGAAACAGCAGGAGAATGCGACTTCTTGTACAGCTATATATCCATATATGCATTAATAAATAGATTCATATATAATATGCATACGCTCATGCGCATGTGTATTTTACTCTTACATGCATTGACATTTGCATAATGATTGTGTTTACGCATGTATCTATTCCTATCATAAATATGTAGTATTCCTAATATAAATATGTAGTATGTAAGTGTGCATATGGAGGATATATTCATGTCGGTGTAGAGGAAACAGAGAAAGTAACGGGTTCAATTTTCCTCCGTCATTGTTGCTGTGTTGCATGGCGTGTGTGAGCAACATAGTATATTATTACGACCATTGTTATTACTATTACTGTGTGTTAGTCACCATCAGTCGTTTCAAAGAAGTAGAGGGGAACGTTCTTCCTGCGAATCAGAAACTTGTTTCGAATCCACTTGCGCTGCTGCCGTGCATACTGCAACGATCGCAGCACCACCAACTCCAAGCAAGCCTTCAGACGTTCAGGAACTAACTCAGAGGAATGCCCCGAAGATGCATCAGACACAGCACCGCGGCTTGCTCCAGGTAACACCAAAGGAAAGAACTCCTTGTACCCTGCAAGCACAAAGAAAAGACGGACAAACAGCCAGCAAATGACAATCATGATAGTTTACAACAGCAATTAGAATTTGAAAAACAACAATTCACACCCACCAACTAACAATTTTCAATTATCTGTGAATCATAAATAATGGACTCCAAACAATACATCACAAATAATAGTCCCCCAGCCAGTAAAAATTGAACCCCCAAGCCCTATGCACTCTACCCGAAATTTGAAGCCCACATGACCTTCATGCTTCTGCCTGTGGCAATCAGTATCATCCAACCCCAGCGATCGTACGCACTAAAGTTGAGCCATGAAAACTGCCCTTTATTCCCGCATTGTTGCGAAACCCAATCTTCCCACACTCTTGGACTCAAAGCCCAAACCTTAAGTTTTAGAGGCTCAGCAGGCCGCATGTACTTGAAACCTCCAAAACGCCAACGTCTAAACTCACCGATGCCTTGAAGGACTCCTCCTCTCAAGCCTTCTCTCTTCTTAGTCTCGTGAGCTTCAGGGCTGCAGCTGTCACTCCATGTCGAGGAGGGGTGCCTCCCTTCCTCCGGAGACCTTAGTGCGGCCCCCTCTGAGGGGCTCTCGGGCCATTCTATGGGGCCCCTAAGGCCACCACTCGTTTCTGGAGGCCAACTGTGGAGCTGCAGCTGCTCCGCTACCCAACGCACTTCGTCAAGCAGACCCTCCTGAAGCAGTGCAAGACAAGGCAAATGCACAAACGTGCACAAACCATTGACAGTACGTTGCATGCATGCATGCAGATACGCACGCAAATGCACGCATGCATGCCAGAGGCGCTTGCATACGCATGCGCGTAGCACTGGATACAAAATCGCATGCGTGGAGAATAAGAGGCCCCAATTGAGACTATTGCGCTTTATGGTTCGTTTTAACTTGTTGGTCTGCGCTGCTTTTCCTTGAAGCTGTCTCTACTCCTTCTGAGTTGGCCGTCCCCCTAAATATTCGTCTGCGTTTCTCTTGCTCATTTCCTGGTTTTTCCTTCGGTGCTCTGGCGTTGTATTTGTTTGTAGTTCGACGCAACACGTAATGGTATCCCTGCGTCTCTCTCTGTGATTGTTTCCCTGTCTGTGTTTCTATGCCTTTCCCTCCGCATCTGTCTCTGCTTCTCACTTGACACATTATCTCCAGCCTCTGGCGCAACCGCTTCTCGAGAGCCTCTCTGTCTCGCAGGTCCAGCCAAAAGATGCATGCGTCATATCTGCAAGCAGACAGCCACATGCATGGATGCATGCGGGTATGCGTGCATTCAAGCAAATTCACTAACTCTTGCTGACTGCATTGGCATAATGTCAGTCATAAACAAAGAATGTTAAGGCCAAATTCCCAAAATGAACCCTTGCCTTAGGTTATCCTTGTTGGCTCCGTTCATCACCTCGCTATGAGGAACGCCAAACTCCTGGGTCAGCTGCAGGCACAAATGCATGCAACAATGCAAGCACAAACAAGCAAATGCAAAGACAAGCGCATTTATTCACAAGCATAGACGCATTCACGGCATGCGTGCATGAGAGCAGAAATTACGCATACAGAGCTCGTAAATGCAGTTACCACCGCATGCTTGCCCAAGTGCATGCATGCCCTCATGCATGCACGCCATAAACAAGCAGATGCATACATGCACAATCGGTGGAATAGTCATGTATCTGTCTCTGCAAACGCTGCAGAAGCCTGCATTTGCCAGGCTGGCAGCAGTAGGAGCAGCAGCTGCACACCAGAAGCGGCAGCAGTTGCTGCAGCAGCACGTGTAACAGTTGCATGAATTCTTTGCTGCACCCACTTCTATACTGCGTATGATGCGTCTCCTGTCATGAGGATGGAGTTGCTGCGCCTGCCAGTCGATGCAGTTCACAGAAATAAAGGAAATATATACAATTCTGATTGCAAGAAGCAGAAAGGCAAGATGTCTCCTGTAGACAAAACTAGTGTTCAACTGTTAGTGCCCCCAACCAAAATGTTACTTGAATGCCTGCATGCATGCATGCATGTATGCATGACGGCCCCAAAATTCCCACCCGTTTGTTGTCTATTTGCCTCAGTATTTCTACCAGCTCTTCGTTCGTCTTCGCCTCCACTACAAACAAGACAGGAAATCGAAACATACAAAAAACACCAACAAATATGAATCCATGAGGTCCTGCCGCAAGTACTTCTGCTTCACCTGCATATATTGCTGCTGCTGCTGCGTCATCATGAGATAAACTGTACATTTGCTGCTGCTGTTCTGCTGCTGTTGTGGCTAATGGCGCTGATGCTGCTGCTGCTGCTGCTAACAAGTACCGTACATGATTCACGTATTTTATTTGCATCTGTTGGGTTTGTGTTTTGTTTCTCTAATGACAGATCCACCGCAGATTGCCATAAAAGTAGCTGTATGTACAGCTGAGTGCCCCCCACTACCACCGGCAGTTTCCCTTCCTCAGAGAGTGTCTGAATCTTAAGACAGAACAAATAAAGGTAATGCAAATACAGCCATTGAGATAAACAGAGATAAAATAATAATTTGCCAAAGATAAAATATTAATTTAATGCATAGATAAACAGCCCACTTGCGAGTACAACCCACGCAAGACACCCGCTAACGTCAGCGTGTGCTTTTGCTTGTGTGGTGTACGGACAGCTGCAAGGGAGAAAAGAAAACTTATGATAAAGAAAAAGCAGAAATGAGTACAAGACAAATGTCAATGTCTCGAGAGAGTAAACAGCAAGACCATAGAACAAAGATGGGAAAGTAATGCACACCCTCTATGTACATACTGTTTGTTTAGCTGCTTTTAGATAATCTGCTGCTGAAAATGCCTGTTGTGGTGTACAGACATCCAGCAAGTGGTGAGGCACCGCCTGTCTCTCTGCTGCTGTGGCCTTTGCCGTAGCTATGTCACATCCTTTGTACACCTGAAAATCGCAAACGGAATGAGGAGCACTAGTTACCCAGCTAGGCAGAAGGGCAGCTATCTATTCATGAGAGTAGCCCCGAGTGCAGATAGTCAGCCAACTGGCCAGCTGCAGAAACAGCTAGCATGATAGCAAACTCGCTGGCTACAGTTTGCCAATTAGCTCGTTAGGCAACCAAGCAAAAATAGCCAGCTGGGGAACTGCGCCCATATCCTTAGAAAGATCCCCTGTTAACCATTCGCTTTTATGGGGAAGTATTTTTGCTGCTTGACTTGCATTTGTTCTTCATATACACAACGATCTTCTGGGTGGTATCAGTTCATGTCCAGTCATTCATACCTGCATAGAGTCTGCACTGATGATTTCTGCATTTATTCCTTCTTCCCGTAACTTCAGACAAATATCTAAAGCTAAGCGAGACTTTCCCACTCCAGTAGGGCCAATGATAAAGAGAACTTTTGGTGGGGGGGTTGAAGACTCTTGCGCCGCCATCGTTGATGGCTCTGCAGCCGATGGTGCAGAGCTCTCAGGGCAATTGGAGACAGGAAGGGAGTTAAACGACGGCGAAGAAGGCGAAGCACTAAAAACTGAGGAAACGGAGTTGTTTTTTCCTCTAGGTGGAAAACGCAAAGATGCTGCGCATGGCAACGAAGGTAGGGAGGTATCTATACACCGCAAGTTCGAGGTGTACGTGCAGGTCCCGGCTCCCCTAGATCTTCCAAAAGTGTCATTTCTCGTGAAGCAAAGCTGCGTTCTGCTCTTTTTGTGATCGTCCTTCTGCCAATGAATGGTTCCCTGGATTATTTTCGGTAATACCTCCCGTGCCGCCTGCCTATGGTGTGTGGTGAGTCCCTGGGGTTCGCCGGTTTTCCCTCTCTGGATGAAGGAAGGAGAAGCCCAATCAACTACAGAAGAAGTGAAAATACGCGATCCTGCGCCTAAAGAGCCAAGAAGAACATATAAACTCAAAAATAAGCTACAATGTATGCCGCACGGACTCCGCATGCTGGCCATACACCGTGGCTTCCGGCATTCACCACCACATAGCCAACTTAATCCTCACTAAAAAGAAATTTTTACAGAAAAAATAATCATAAACAAAGGCTATTGTTTTCTTCATCTCACCGGGAGTCTCCGTGCTTCCGCCGACTGAGCCCCTGGGGGCCCTCGGGGGCCCCCAGGGGCTCTCGGGGCCCCCTCGACTCCTGTGTGCTCAGTATGACCGGCTGCCATTTCCCGAGTTTTATTTGTTTTCCAATTGCTGCATAATTAAATAGGCTTACTCAAGAAGTTGTGTTGGGCACGGGGAGGCACAGTCACAGAATGTAACTACTAACTAGCAGTCTAATTTTCAATGTTGTTGGGGTTTAGCATTTAGAAGGATTCACTAGGAAGTAGTGATGGTAATGAAGGAAAAAGTGATAAAGACAACTAGTTGGCGATACAAAATGCAGGAAGTATCAACGATGGATAACAAATGAGGGGATAAATAGTGACGGGTGGATGAGGAACCACTGGACGTGTCTTTGGTCTCCGGTGTATTGCCAGCAACAACGAAGTATTAAGCCTCCAAACAGTTGAGGCTGGCAGCATATCGGTACATGCACCTGCTTGTAGCAGTAATGTGTTGCATTTCTCATCAGGGGCGGCTGTAGTGTCTCAGGGTGACTTGGTTATCATTAAGGGCAATCAATATCGAGGCATATCTCGTGTTGCAGCTGCGGCCACTGCTGTTTATTGCTGTTGCTGCTGCTGCTTGTGCTGCTGCTTGCCAGGGAGCACAGCTGCTGCTGTTCCCTCGAAAAGACGAGGGTCCATTAGGGCATAAGAAAGAGTTGGAGTGTTTCTAGACAAAACAAATTGGGGGAAGATATCAAGTTGACGATTTGATTCTCTTGCAATCAAATGTAGCAAGCCCAGGTGCTGTAGAAATTAAGGCTAGTAGCTGAAAATGCCACGAAGAAAAGGCAGGCAGAACCATACGAAAACTTGGATTTAGGGTTTAGGGTTTAGGGTTTGAGATAGGCGACACTGTAGAACAATCTAGGGTCATTTACGGTTTGAGATCGAAAACAAAGCAAGAACAGCTACATACTGAAGCGGTAGGGTTTAGGGTTTAAAGCTGAGGGTTTGAGGTAGCAGACAAAGCAGAAGTAGCTGTGCCGTCGTTTTTGTCTTGCAAGCAACATCGTTGTGGCGACTTGGTTTACTTAGGCACTAGACCTTCTTGTTATTTAGATTTGGCAATGTGTAGCCCAGTTGTTTACATTTAATTATTAAATCTTTTTTTCCTTTTTATAAAATATTCAAAACCGTTATTCCTTTCAGAGTTTCCTCTTTCCTTGTTATGCTTGGGTCTTGAGAGCAATCTCAGCTCCGGCCTGTCATCGCTGCAGGACAGCAAAAGGCTGCAGTCACGTCTCTTTGCAATCCACAGTAATATTTAATTAAACAAGAATTATACTCCTTCTATATGGCAAAACGAAATCATATTGCCACTACATACGTTGTCCGCAGTAAGTTCCACTAAAATAAGGTTGGGAGAGGAGAGGTTTGCCGTGTGTTGCAGCACTTCTTGCGGGAACCTTCTTCTTATAGATAATACCACAATTCATGCAAACAAAACAAGGCTTAAGTCCTCTTTTTGTGCGTGTAGAAATTTTGTGTTGACTTGCCAAACCCTATTGTGGCAATTCTCCACGAACAATCAAGTTGAATCTAGGAAGATACACGCTAAACAATGACCTCGTACGAACCACAATAAATCTGAGGAAGCCTGGGAGAAGATATCAGGAGGTAGTAGTTTGATTTTTAAGTCGCAGCAGTTCTCGCCGCGACTTTTGTTACCCTAATCCCTGAACACTAGGCCCTAACCAAGTCAACCCTACACGTGAACACAGCAAGACCCCACTCCACAAACACATTTGATGGATGCATGCAAAAGCACTGTATATAAGTGCTAAGAATCCCCTTGGAATGCAGCAAACACCGCATATGTGCAAGTGCACCAGTCATCCGCCCGCAAACAATGGGCTTCTGTGTCCGTGGTGGGCAGTGGGGCTTGGTTTATCTGTGAAACCCATACAATTGTTATTATTGCCATTACGATTATGAGGATTATTTGCTTTTTTTGCTGAAGGGTCAACTCCGGCTTGAAGAGCGGAGACGCCTCTGTAACATTCAGAATTCCTTTCCGTTGACCGGTGGCGAAATAGAGGGTGGAAGTGGTGTACCAATGATTCGTTCGCCTGCTTTTCCATGATTAAATAATATTTCTAATACGTTAAATTAAGTAATTAACCCAACTTTTCAGCTTAAGAAGAATCTCGCTTAGGTGTTGACAGTGTAGCTTTGGCAGGCGTTGGTTGTGCAGCAAATGGTCACGGGAGCCGATAGACGGAAAACGGTTGTTTTTTGAAGCCAAAGGTGCTTAATTTGCCTGTTTAATTATACTTTATCATTGCAATATAATATAAATCTAACGAAACAGAGAAATGTGGGCATATATACACAGACAGGCGCGAAATGAAGGAACGCCAGGCGGCAGCGGCGCTGCTCAGAGGGAGATGGACGGGGGTTGATGTGCACACACACCTCAGCATCTCCGTGCAAAAGAAGGTCTTGAAAACTGGAACTTCGGCTTAGCAGTTGAATCAGCTTTCAAGAAATGCTCGATAACATCGATAAAGCTGCATTATACATCCTTTGTGACGATTAAAGTCGTCACGGCGTGCAGCCGCTGCACGCCAGACGAGGAGAAGACCAGGTGAAAACCTAGCAGTAGTTCGATCCATGGGGCTCCAATTTGGCTTTCATTGGCTGTCATTTGATTTATAAAAGCAACTATAAGGCTAAACACCGGGCAAGGGCAGGCTACACAAGTTAGATTGCACTCCACGACCTCCTCCGCCGGTTGCCGTTGCTTATTGTGAGAGCACGACACACAGAGAAGGAGAGTAGGGGAGTAAGAAGGGGGCTAGTAAGAGAGGCCGGAGTAGGTAATAATAAGAAGAGAAAGCAGGAGGACAAGCAGGAGGAGGAGGAGCAGAAGAAAGGGAGAAGCACGACCACGACTACGAGAGCGGCAGTGAGAACGATAGGGGAAGGAATAGCGAGGGGAAGAAGACTGGCAAGAGTAAGGACAAGAAAACTAGGAAGAATGGGAGCAGGGAGGAAAACGCGAACAAACCAGCAGTAACTACATCTGCATTAGTTTCCCGTTTTGCCTACAGACCTCGTGGCGTCTCCGATTTATTTTGTTTGAATTCTTCTTTCGGAAGACACTCACCAACCCGAAATCGGAAAATGGCACCAACAACAGACAGCCTTTGCCTTTACGCACTGCTGATTCCTCCCATCTGCGGCTTGATTTGGGCCGCCTATCAGGCCTGGGACCTTTCCAAAATCAAGTTGGAGGGGCCTCTACGGGGAGAGGACAAGCCCCTCACGGACCCCCTCTACGTAGAGGTACCTTGTGCAGAAACACTTGCCTCCATGCATGCATGCTCGTAATGAGCGGGCGTTGGTTTAGAGCAGTGTATTGCTCAACAGGGGAGTCGTTTTGGCCTTCGGGTATACTTGTGTACGTACATGCATATGTAGGCTTGCATATATGCGTGCTTGGGTAGAAAGCATGAAAGCGTTCTTTCATGCATAACTGCATGCTTCCCTGCATGCATGCATTTCCAGGGGGGTCGTTTCATGCGTATGTTTGTGTTGCAGGCTGCTGGTAATCTGCAGGAGCAGCTGGCCTCTATGAAGGCAATATCGACAAGCATTGCAGAGGGTGCCGATGCCTTTCTTTTTCAGGAGTTCCGGTATATATTTGTCTTCATTCTCCTGTTTTCTGCTCTCATCTGCTTTGCCGTGGGGCCTCGTAAGCGCGAAGCTTAAAACGGTCTCTGCATTCCTATTTTTCCTTTTGTCTGTTGCTGCTGCTGCTGCTTGTGGTGAAGAGTAACGGTTGGCAATATGTTATGGGTTTGATTTGATTAGATTGATGGATTGCTGGGAGATTGATTCACGGATATATTGTTGAGAGATCGGTTGATTTATTTATTCTCTTAAATTGGTTTATTGATGAGAGGTCGATGGATTCATATTTAATTTTATCTTTCTTTGGTTAATTTGACGTCTCAATTGCTTTTTGATTCTGTTATGTTGATTTCGACCTTGGTTGATTTAGTTTAAGGTCTCCTGTTGATAGATTGATGATTTTGAATTCATTAGTTAGTCAGGTTTGTTGATTCATTGATTATCTCAATGGAAAGTTGTCGAGCTTTTTGTAGACCGATCGTTTAATGGTCTATGAGTAGTTGACTGATTCTCTTAAATTGAGTGATTTAATGGTGGGAGCTTATTTGATAGATTGGCTGATGATCTTGAATTCATAAGTCTGGTGATGGATTATTACGTGGTTCGTGGGTTTTGCATTGTAATTTGATACATTTATCCATGGGAGATTACTTGATGTATGGATTGATTGTCTTAATTTTATTGGTGGATCATCATGATTGATTGATTGATGATCTTGATTGATTGGCGATATGATGGTGGTCGTTTGTTCTTGTATTCTTGATTGTCGTTATCCATCAGTTCCATGGTCTCTGCCTGCGTCCGTGTGTTTGTCGTCGTTTGTGCTTTTTGTATTCGTTTGCTTGCATCTGTTTGTTCCGATAAATTATAGTTCTTCTTCTACTTGTATGTTGTCGCTTGTCCATCTCTGCAGGTCCAAGTCAAGCACCCACATACGCACGCACGCACGCATATACACAGAAACACGCACACTCAATCATATGCATATTTATACATTATATTTACCTATATATCTGTTTACACTATGTGCGTGCGTATCTGAATGTATAGGATAGCCAACGTGAGTGCTCTTTTATCTGCTTTCTCGTATGCAAATGCGCAAAGAAGCAGTGACATGTTTGACGTCCTACTTGGAAGCTCGTGGAACACGAGACTTGCGTGTGTTGCGGTCGTTTGGGGTTTAGGGTTTATCTGTTAGTGTTTGCGGTTTGTTGCAGTGACAATGCTGAGCTTTCTGCTGGGAGCGGCGACTTCACTGCTCTGCGGTTATTTGAGCATGAAGATAGCCGTATTTTCGAACGTGAAGACGTGTCATCAAACATGGCTGGACTTGGGCTTGGGCTTCAACACGGCACTCAAGGCAGGGGGAGTTATGGGCTTTGCAGTTGTCTCTTTCACTCTCCTCAGCCTTCTTTCTCTTATTCTTTTCTTCCGTTTGGAATCCCTCTTTGGCACGGATCCGCAGTCGCAGCCGCGCCTCTTTGAAACCCTTGCAGGTACGGCCGCCTTTGTATTTTCTTTGCTGTACTCCTCCTTGGCTACCCGCTAGCTTTATTGTCTCCTTTTTTTCTGTCTCTTTGTTTTTGTCTCTACTCCCTATCCCCATTAATCCACCGCACTTCCTCTTGCCCGCAGACCCCTACGCTTTCTCCTTGCATCATAATCCTAACTTTCTACTCATTTTCACTTTCTGCCCTTATTATTACCCTTTGCTGTCTAAACTGTCTGCCTCCCTCTCGAGCTTATCTGTCTCGTGCTTATGTGCAAGCCATTCTTCGTTTGTTAATTCTACCTCCAGTCGTCTGTTGGAGTGTGCCTGTGTGTCTGTGAGTTTTATGCCTGTGTCTGAAAGTGTATGTATGCATGTATGTATGTATGTATTCGTGTGTATGCGTGTGTGCGTGTGTGTGTGTGTGTGTGTGTGTGTGTG
>CAJFCX010000661.1:0-12520 GCA_904066255.1 Eimeria sp. OTU-X
CTGTTAGGCCAAAGCGGAGTCGGGGGAGGGTCGGGGCGGTGACGGGACGTCCGAGAACGTACACCGGCCAACTCTCAGAAGTCCCGAAGCCGCCGCCGGGTGTTATGAAGTCGATCCACCTGTGCCGTGGCTGCCAAAGCCTGACCGACGGGGTGGGCGAGGGTGCGGTACCGCGGGTTTGGGGAGGGGCAGGGGTGTGAGAGGGAAGGCGAGAAAGCGCGTTCGCTACCTGGCTGCGCGAACCTTGAGAAAGTATAACCACCTAGCCGTCCGCCCACGGAGAGGGTAGGCTGCCTTAAGTTATTGTAAGTGGGTGAGGGCTCAATGATCGGTATAGGCCCAAACCTTTGTCGCCCTCAGCAGGTGCGACCACTGTTTAAAGCTGTAATCAGCGCTTACAGTTCCTGGTCGTAGATTGAATATTTCTGTTGAGCATGGACCATAGCTTGGCTTAGAAAGCCAATGGGGCTGCCGGTTTGCTCCAGGAGGGCGCCAATCGCATAGCCAGAAGCGTCTGTGTACAGGTCCAAGGGCTGCGAAGTGTCAGGGACCTGTAGTGTGGTATAGCCAATAAGACGCGGCTTGAGCTTGCGTACCACTTGCGTGTGAGCCTCCATCCAGTGGAACTTCGTAGCCTTCCGGGTCAAATCCAACGGAGGGCTTGCGACCTCTGCGTAATCGCGCCCCATGAACATGCCACAGTACTTTACCGTGCCAATGAACTGACGCTCTTGCGTATCGTTGGCCAACACCTCCGCCACCCCCGGATAGATTCGATCTTATCCTTGGCATGTTTAATTCCG
Source organism: Eimeria sp. OTU-X (assembly GCA_904066255.1). NCBI lineage: Eukaryota > Apicomplexa > Conoidasida > Eucoccidiorida > Eimeriidae > Eimeria > Eimeria sp. OTU-X. Next base: position 804 of record CAJFCX010000661.1, read on the forward strand.
TCTGCGCTGATTGTGTAACCTAAGGACGTGGGTTCCCATTGGGCGAACGAACACTTGCGAAACTTTGGATAGAACTGGTGGTGAAGGAAGAAATTCAACGCCTGTCTTAGAAGGGAGACGTGGCTAGGGAGGTCAGGGCCCTAGATCCGAACATCGTCTAAATACGCAATGACGCCCTGGCCAAGCAAAGATGGAGATAGGCGTTGATATTGGCCTGGAAGGTAGCGGGTGCCCCCTTGAGGCTAAAGGGCATCACTTTGTATTCGAAAAGGCCTAATACCGAACGGAAGGCCGTAGGGCACCTTCGCATCATCCTGCGCCTGTGAGAACTCGGTATCGCACTGCTCCGCCGCCTGCTACGGCTCCAGCCGATCGCCGTCGGCTCTCTCGTCAGCACATATCCTCCTGCTGTGCAGCTCCCTTCCCCACTGTGAGACTGGTATGGGGTCTGCTCCTGTCGCTACCCCGCACATCGCACCTCTACCATGCTGGGGCAATCTACCACGTTTGTCTCCCACAGTGCCTAGGCACATCCGGTTTGTACCTCTATTCCGTGCGTGTCATCGCCTCGCGCCGTTGGAGTTACGCCAGTCTTGATTTCATCACCGATCTTCTCCTTACTACAACGGGAAACGACTCGCTTCATCCCAGCTAGCAAGTCATTCATTGGACTGCACTCTGTGGAGCTTTTGGCAGACCGCCTTATTCGCTACAACGGATTCCCGGAGGCACTTATGCCGCCTGCGACCAACGCTTCCAGTTGGAGCTCTGGCAGCAGCTGTGTACGCGTTTCAACATCACACGCTCTTTATCTTCCTCGTACCACCAGAGAGACAACCAAGCCGAACGAGTAAATCCCACGCTCGAACAAATGCTCCCGCTGCGATGCGCTGCCAGGTGAGTCGGAGGGCTCTCATGCCATGAAAAGGGGGGAGGGAAGGTTTGCGCTTGCGTATTCGCATTCACAGGTTCTCGACGTAGCTAGAAATGCCGCAATAAGATAACTTCGGGCTAAATACGTGGCACTGATCCCTCCAGGATTCAAGGGGACAGAAACTTTATCTAGTTTTCCTACATAACAGAAAGAGAGTGGCGTTTAAGTTTCACTTGTGCTAAATTAATGTTTAACCGTCTTTGATCGAAATGCAATAAAGCAAGGGGCACAACGGTCTAGGGGAAACAGTGGGGAAGCAGGAGCACTACAGGCCTCCTCGCCTGTAGTGCTCCACAAAAACCCACTAGGGGTTCTGGTGAATATAAATTAGTCAACGCTAAATTTTGCGTTTCTGTGGCAAGTGCGCTTCATTACAGAAGGTGTTAGAGATCATTGTAAACTGCAGATGCGCGGAGAGATAGAAGAGTTATCCAACCTACCTTCGCCGTCTCGCTTTCAGCGCTTTCGGCTATACCTTGCTGCCTTGCTTGCTTCTGTGCGCTATTGCATCTTTCATTGTAAATTTTGACCTTAGCTTACAGATTCCAGATTCCAGATTCCAGAAATTGGCCTGGAAATCAGGGAATGCTTCTGTTGCGGATTGAACACTGAATCTCAGGTGTGGCAATACAGAAACGGATCACGTAGACTCCAAGCTACAAAGGCGGAAATCGATTCGATTGTAATAAGAGGCATTCTGTACCTTGGATTAGGGAAGCCACAGCTTAATCCCGGCATACCACTCGAAACGCAACATGCAGCTTGGGGCTGGCCAACCCGCGAGGCGGACCTTGTAGCGGACGAGGTGGTCGGACGCTCCCTCTCTTTGAGAGAGGGGACTCTGAAACCGGCATTTTACCGATTTCTTGTTTCAGCCAAATCGAAATCAGCGTTCAACTACCGGCCTGCCTTTAATAATCGGAGAATGGTATTTTACGGTTTCTAGAGTAATATTTGTGGCATCCGGCAATCGTTAAGCGGTGTGCACCTAAGCTGCGCCGGTTAGAGATTCACGTAGTGCCAGCTGAGTGATTGGGCTGTTCACTACAAGTAGCACACAACAGAGCAAAGATCTGTATGGACCAAGAAGCCAACAGAGACCACCGAGAAGCCGGACAGAGAACCAAGCCGAAAGATGGGATAGGCAGAAGCGGTAGCGAGCATTTGTGGAGTACCAATAGAGACCCAATCACCTATGGAAGCGGGTAGGAGTACTGCCCCGCACAGGAAGGATCACCTAGGCAGCGATGCTGCGAACCCCACTCACCCACGCCCGCGGAACACGTCCAATAGGTGTAAAAGGGGCAGATGGAAAAGTGGTGGTGACCCAGGGCGATGAGGACCACACAATCTACGGTAGCGAGGTCAGGCCAGAAAAGGGTGAATGTAGTGAACAGCTGGCCTGGGTGCACTACGTATGACTCCTAGGTGATGCAACTGGGTGTCAACTCCGTTATTATAGCTGGATTCAACTATTCACGGTTAGCTTCGCCTAATTAAGCAATTTATGCAAATTAAAACATATTTCGAGTTATCGGTTCCAAGGGGAAAATCCAGAACTGAACTCCAATCGGCCCGGCCGAGGGTCGTTCTGTCCGCCACGCTACCGGGCGCCCAGCCAGCCCCAAACCCGCCGAGGCTGCCGGGCACTCTTTGCCGGTGGTCCTCAATTTCCCGTAATAATTAGCTTTTAAGCATATTCCCTTTTCACAGTATCCGGCTACAGGAGAATCCACTGGAGTTCCATTGTAGTGGCTGTGCACTCAAGTGATGGTGTAGGGCACAGGGACTACAATGGTTCACCCTCCGAAACCTCTAGCGGCTGTAGCCGGGAAAGGAAATGACATAAAATACTACTAAGAAAAATTAGAGCGTTTATGCAAATAAATATGGCAAACAGGAAACGAGCACCTACTGTCCATCGCGACCGTGGGGCTGGCTGGAACGCTGAGGCACTGGCCCACCTTCGGCGATCAAGGCGAGACAGATCTATTTTGGATCTCCTTTTGCCTAAAAAACCAAAAAATTGGTGTTTGGCTTTATTAAGCTTGATTAGGGTATTTTACGGGCAAGAATGCAGATTTTCATGCTTAGCAGTTCAGGTGCACAATATAGTGAGGCCAGTTGACTCATGTAGTACCAGCCGAGTGCGAGCCGTGTACTACAGGACTAGCGCTAGCTACGAAACGCACGCGCGTAGGTGCGCTTGGCAAAGTCGCAAGAAATCGTTTATTCAAGAGACGATGAACTCACTGATTTTCGAGTAATTTCCAAGCAGTGCTTTTTGACTTTTCGGTATGCTTTATATGCTTTAACAGGCATTCGCCATCAGAAAACCTCCTGGGCGAAGCCAACACTGTGACCGGTCCGGCAAAGGCTCCGGCATTCTTCGCAACGTTTCTTCCTTCCATTATCTCATTTCAGTGAACTTTCAGGGTAATTTTTCTTCGTCGTGTTTGTACTGATTATTCGCCGTGGACCTAGAGCTCCTGGTTCCAAAGAAGGCGCCCCCCTCCGCAGCATTCCGCACACACAGGCCACTCCTGACCATGAGAAGCTTCGGGGCGATCTCTGCCATTTTGGCATTCTGCCTTTCCTCCGCAGAAGCTAATTCTGGATTGAAGTGGGTGACATGGCCAGAAAATGGGTCAATCAAATACTCAACGCCCGTGGCACCACCAAGAGTTGCCGTAGACGTTGTCGACTGCATGAAGGTCGACGTGAACTTCCCAGAAAACTCGGTGAAGGTAGAACTTCCAAGTGGAAAATCTGTTGTACTGGAGTCCAGCGAAAAGCTGCAGCCCAACGGAGGACAGCTGGTAGTTCTCTTCTCCACCTTTGGCGGGCAAGGCCACGTCATTGTCAACGTGGAGGACGTTGCTGGTGGTTACGATACTCGCATGAGCAGTTTCGACGTTCCTGAATGCTTTATTTCCAGGGTGCGCGTAACAGGCCCAGATGGAGGGGAGCTGCCTTCGGAGAGCTACGTCGCCATATCGCAAGAGATCGTGGAGAACTTCAAGAAGTCTTACGGCGCACAATCCGTGAATGTGGAGCAATCGGCGTAAATAAGTGTTCATACGGTTCCTTTTCAGCTCTGTTCCTGTTCCATTGGGCTAGTAGTGAAGGAGTGCCAGATGCCCGTGTGTTTGTGGTGGTGTGCATATTCTGCATACTCGTACACCACAGCTTCCTCCGAGGCATTGTTTCAGAGGCGCCCCACCATTTGTGGGGCCACTCTGGTTCGCGCCTCTGGCAGGAGCTACTGCGCCCTGTTGGCTTGCAGGCAGCGTTACATGGGAACCGTAGACACGGAAAATGACTTCATTTGGAAGCCGTCGACAGTGGCGACTAACCTGTAGCGCAGCGTAGTGACTTGGGGCACTTTGCTCCTCAACACAAAATTCCGCTTCGGACTTTCAACAAGGGCGAATGCGGGTGGTGGAAGAGAGCTGGTAAGAAGTCTTAGTTGCCCCAGCACGGTTCCACACCGTGTTTGCTGTCTGGTGGGTTAGGTGGCTCGCTTCCATTCGGAGCGACGGCCCAGTTCTGCTTAAATTTATAAGGCGTTTATTTGGCAGCAAACAGAGGATACAGCTTCCTACAATGTGCCGGCCACGCACCAAGACGTAGCATGTGTCAGCAAAAATTAGCGTAGCGAGCTGGAGTGTCGCTAGACGTCTGGTAGGCTGTTTGCTAGTGCTGCCCCCTAGCAGGTGCGTAGTACAAAAGCACTTTGGTCCCCGCATCGAGGACTTGGGCAGTGACACCGCAACAGCGAAGGATGCCGCGATGAGATGCAATTGGGGAAGCCGTAGGGCGCCAGCACCCGAGAGCGAAGTTGAAAGCTTCACTGACGTGCCTCCTGCCTCCTGCAGACATGCCTCCCGACCTTCTCTGCTGATTTCTTCGATATTTTTGCCGACATCCGTGGCGCTTCCCTAAGTGCCACGCAGACACAAGAAGCAAATAAGGAGTTGTCAGAACTCTCATCTGATCCATCGCAACCAACATGAGCTGTCGACGGCGTGGGTTGTCCATAACAACCTAACTTTCCTTGGAACCTGTCGTGTGCAGAAATAAGGACCAGGGGGCCTACGCTAGAAGAAGGCAGGGTCTCGTACTTTACAAAATTTTAAACCGTCCTTACCTAGCGAGCACCGGGTGTGCCTTTGCCCATCGCGCCCATTTTCTGTAAGCAACCTCCCAACTCATTTCCTTTGACCGGCGTTGTCTCCTGTTAGTTTTGTTGGCGAGGTCTTTCAGTCGGCGTTCCTGGCGCCGCTGCGCTGCAGAGAATAAGAGTGAATCGGCAGTGTTGCGGTTCCTTTCCTCTGAACCTAGCGGACTATCTGTCGGTCGCCGTGCTTCTTGGGCCCGCTGCAGGAGAATCTCCAGTGCCAGGCGTTTCGTCGTCGCCTTAGTGTGATCTTCTTTAGTACCAATATAATCTTGAGGAATGCGAAACGGGCTTGACTTTCCTGAGAGACGTCACAAGAACTCCTTGCAGCTGGCTAGACGACATGCAACTGTAGCCCAAAGACGACCTACGCCCCAACCGGCGGAAGGTCGAAATACAGGTAAGGCGGACTGAGCGAAGGGGAAGAACATGGGCGACGCTGAGGGAAACAGGCACCGCTGAAACGTATACTAGTGGCTTACCCGCCTTGTTCCTCTGGACACGACCAGCGATGCCGTGCTTCTCTTCAGACTTGCTGGTGCCGCGGTTGCTAGCCTGGAGAGAGCCACCTGTGGCATCACACGCGCCATCATTGGGTTGCCCTGTCGAAGAGCGATCGTGGGTTCAAACGTGTAGAGAAAGCACGAAAGGGCAGGGGGCCAACTGCGACGTACCGACTGGCAAAAGCTCGTGCCGCCACTTCCGGTCGAAGCTGCGCTGCATGTCAAGTTCGTGGGCACCTGTGTAGTTCAACGGGTCTGGAGCACTTCCAACGCGGCCTTTCGCTCTCGTTGCACTGCAACTGAGATCTTCAGCCGCGAGCGTTTCTTCATCAAGGAAGACAGCCCCACCTAAAGGTAGCCTGGACGGGGACCGCCTAGAGACTGTGTCTTTGTGCGTGCGAGCGTTTGGTTGCCTCTGCTGTTGCTGCTGCTGGGCGTTGAGAACAGCACTCAGATCTGGAAGAGGCCCTGGCGGGCATTGAGATATATGTTGCACTGGTGCACACCTCTTTTCCTCACTGTCGCATGACCCCAAGTGGAGCGTCGCTACGTTGCCCGCAGCGTCCTGCACTCTAGGAAGGCACATGTCAATTTCTACAGCAGCTCGACCAACGCGTCGCGCTCGCCAATCGTTGGCGCGGAGGAGATCTAGCGGGCGTTTGCTTGCGGTCCTAGCTGGTGCCCCCCAGGGATCATCTCTCCCTGCTGGGCTTAGGCTCAGCTTCTTGGACTGTTGTGGTTGCTTTTCGTCCTGGTTAGGCCTCTGCACCTCCGATGCTGACTTTTCAGCAGATTCAACGCGCGCCTCTAGAGAAGTGGCGCAGTCCCCCTCAAACTCGACTCCGACCCACTTGCAGCAATGCAGACTAGCGGAGCTAGCAGCAGCTGGTGAGGTGTCAAGGCAAACCTCATGAAATACCTTTGCGGCCCATGCGGAATTGGCAGGCTGCGCAGATTGTCGAGGATTTCTCATATCTACCTGCAGAGAAGAGGAATGCAAGGCGTCTGAGACGGGAGCAGGCAAGGGAGTGGCGATGGTGTTCACTGGAACTTCCCCCGCTAGTGGCTCTGCGTGTGGCTGTATAGACTTGTGTACATGCCTCGCTGTGCAAGACGGAGAAGGCAGCAAATCCCGTATAAGGGTTTCAGCACAAGACACATCCGGCAGCGGCAAATCCCCTGCGGCTCTATCAACGGCGGCGGCAAGCATTGAACTCAATGCTGTCCTTCCTCTAACAGCAGAAACATCTTCCACCTTAAACTCGGTTCCACCCACTGCGTCTACTCCCGCGTCATCCTGAGGCGAGACAACAATGAGTTTCAGCGCTTTGCGATTTAAAGGGCCTTCGCCCTCAGCCGCGACGTCTTCTGCTGCACCACCGTCGTTAGGCTCAGCACCAGACAAAGCGCCTTCCCCTTGGGTAAGTATCCGATCAAGCGATCTGCTGGCGACGTTGGAAAGCGGTTTTCCCCAGCGCTCAAGAGCGCGGGCAACGGGGTCGTCTGGGGCTTGCACCACCTGCTTGTGCTCGTTCTGTGCCTCTCGCTCAGGTGCCCCTGTGGCTGCAGCAGCTGCTAGCCTTGGCATAGTCGCCTTCTTCGTGTGTTCAGCTGTAGACAAAGAGCTCACTGCCTTCCCCCGTTTGCTGGCTTCCTTCTTCAAGCGCCGTGCCTCGGCTAAATTTGCCGCCTGTATGATGCAAGCAAAACACAGCAGCCCCACATTGTGCGGACTATGCCCCTTGCTAGTATCACTGAGCAACCGCCGGACTGCAGTGAATGCTCTGCAGCAGGAACCACCCTTCATTTTAAAGGGGGAATGTATGCGAGGAGACGACACGCGAGGGTCAACGGAGAATAGAGGAACTCATAAACAAAGCTTTTCCCTTTGCTTGCCTTGAGGCGGAGTCTCCCAATGACAAGTTCCTTTGACAGCCGTAGCTTCTCTATCTCCGCACGAAGAGGGTCTAGACCTCTGTGGCGCAGTGCACTGACAGCCAATGGGGGGCCTGCACATCCTTTGAACTTCTTTATCTCAACTGAAGCCTGCAGTATCATGCATCCAATCCTCAATCGCCCTACACATGCATCACAGTTGCCCCGCCTCTAGGCCTTGGAGACCAGAAGAAGAAACAATTGGAGCTTCCCGCAGCGGACGAGGCTACGGCTGCCCTGCTAAGGCATCAGTGAGCGACTTGAAGGCAATGGCTGGAATTCTGATCTGCAGCTGAGGATTCAGGGTACGAAGGGTTACACAAACATACGATCTGAAGAATCTTTATAAGGGTCTTTTGCTCCGGGAGGTCAGCCTTCGTTAGCACAAGCTGGAAAGGGATGCGATGACGCTCGAAGAAAGACAGAAGACAAATATCGCTTGCTTTCAGACCCCAACGTGCATCCACAAGGAGGAAGACACGTTTGAGATTCCTGGCAAAGGGAAGCCCAAGCAGCAGCAGCAGGAAGGACAGCAGCAAATTCTGTTTTCTGGTGGCAGTCTCCCTACTTGAGGGCGTTCGCTTTTGCCCTACGCCCTCCGTGGGTTTTGGCAAGCCTTCAGTACAGCAAACACCTGCGTTGAAAGCTACTGTGCTGGTGCACAAATAGAGAGAAGACCCGTTGCACTGGGGTGGAATAAACGCACGGGCGAGCCTTTAGGTAGAAAAGAGACATTTCTGTCCACTGCAACCTCTTGGATGCTTCAGCCTCAGCATAGCCGTATCCAGGTAGGTCCACGAGACATATACAGCATGGAGAACCGGCCTGAGACGCAGAGCACAGGGCTTTGTCCTCCTGCCAAACCTAAGCCCCGCCCTCCCTGCCGGTGTTGTTCCTATGGGTGTCGATCTCTGCCCATATAGGACTGTCTGATCTCTCTTTGTGTGCCTGTGCCTGTGGCTCTCTTTGTGTTTCCAGTGTACACCTCCCCCTCCGTTCTTTTCCGTCGGCGAAGCACCGCTGCCTGCCTCCCTCTCGTTGCGTAAGGCTTTGGCCGTTACACCCGACGTCTCGTTCTGCATCTTAAGTGCTGACCGCCTCAGCAGCGCGTGGCCGGTGCGGCGAGGACGGATGCCACAGTAGACAAAGCTTCAACAAAGAAATGATATACGAAGTAGGTAACACCTCGGCTCACCTTAAAAAAAAAGAGCGACTGAGTGCTGCCTGGCCGGCGTGACACCGCGGCAGTGCCGCTTCGCCCGCAGAGTTCATTGAGCAGTGTACTCTTTCCAGCATTCGATCGACCCGCAAACGCCACCTGACCCAAGCACAAGCTCACCAATGCAACACACTGACCACTGGCCTCTCCAGCCCCCAACTGCCAACAACACGTGCATGCCCACCCGCTCCTTGTGACGCTCCTTTCGGCATTCGGCTTCGCCATGACAACGGAAGAAGCATCGCCGCATGCAACTCACAATTTAACGAACAACAAAATGAATCAGTTAACCCCAACGCTCCCTCTCCCTCATTCGTGCACCCCCGCCCTGGCAGGAGCCGCTGAGGCCGGCGCAACGGGCGAGCAGCGCCGGCCCATCTAGACTCTCAAGTGCTAACCTCGGGATACAAAGGAGGCGGCAGCTCCTCCACAGTGAGGGCATTTTTCCACAACCGCAAACGAGGCTTCAGCTGCTGCAAGAAGAAAGGGCACCTTGCAGAGACCGATTGCGGGTCCCCTAGCCACAAACCGCATGACACACGGGCCCTCCGAAACGTTTAACGGGACCCAACTAAAATTCCCCTATTGAAACGCTGTGAATTAGCGGGGGGCCGAAGAAAAACAAGCAAAAAGGGTGAACGCAAAAACAGCACATGGACTCACCGCTCTTCAGAAGACGCTGTGCTCGTTGGCACCGGGGTATCCCGAGACCCTCTCTCAGCACGTGTAATTGGATTTTTGTGTCAAGACGTTTGATGGCCCGTAGCTGCTTCCTCAGAGGGATAAGCTGTGGGGCGGCTCCCCCCTCAGAAGAGATTCCGTGGGCCCCCACCGGCCTTGGGGGCAGCGAGCGAGGTACTGACCCTACGGTGTGACCACCTGACCAAGGTGCGTAACGAATCCACAGGTGCTTATGTATGCCGTGAACACGTGACAAAGGGCTGGGCAAGCAACCTGGTGAGTTCTGGCCGTGTCTTCCGGTGGCGAGGGGAGGCCAGTGAAGGCGTAAAGAAAGACTAGCTGAAAGGGATCGGTTGAGCGCAGCTGTAGGACAAGAAAAAGGCGGAAACGGACACAAGGAGGCAAGGGGAGGCCCCAGGCGGAGAGGGTGCAACAGAAGGGGGCCTCCGGCTGTGCGAGCTGGGGCAAGACATAAGGAGCACGACAGGGAGGTAGGCCCCACAGCCATCCCTTGTGAGACCCTGAGATTCACAGGGAAGAAGGAAGTGAAGACAAGTAAAGAAGACGACAGGAAGTCATTGAGTGTAAGCTGCTGAACCTGTGATAAGCAAGCACACAGGGATGAACTGGCGGTGCTGCCTCCACTGCGGTAAGCCGCCAGCGCAGTATGAAGTCTCAAAGACAGCGATTTTAAAAGATACACAATAAATACTAACTGAAACACAATTCCATTTAACTACTTCGGGAGGTCGATCGAACGACCTCGCCAACAAGGCTTCCCCGGACTGGGGCTGGACGAGCCTGCACAGGCACTAGAATACTTCAGCCTGTATAACCTTTAGCATCCTCCTCCGCAAAAGGAAAAAATATAACACACTACTAGTGCTAATTTAGGGTGTTTATGCATGAAATACGGAAACCCGGCTATGAGCTCCAACAGCTTATCACGCCCGTGGGGCTGTCTGGGACGCTGAGGCAATGACTCACCTCTGGGGATCAGGGCGGAGCAGATCTGATTTGGATATATTTAAGGCTTATATATTTGGGCAGGAGTTGGTAATACTGTTTTATAAGCTAGGCTTATTTTAGGGTAAGAATCGTGATTTCGTGTTTAGTAATTTAGGTACATCGTAAAACTGGGCCAGACAACTCTATAGTCGCAGCCGAATGCGAGCTGCGTAATACATTTGGGGGTTGTTCCGAGGAATGTTTCTTTCCACACTCCTAGCTATGTAGCCAATGTAACGCCTAAGAACCGTTGGGGCCTCTCGTATAGCATCCTGGGGCGAATTACAGCTATGCACCTACCCGAGACTTAGGTGCACGAACCCTAACTCGCCGAAAAATGTTGCCGGCAAGGGACAATGGTCCAATAACACAGATCAACGCACCAGCACCTACACAAAGGGGCATTGAAGGGACTGTCGAATACAAACAGGGGGATGCAGTAGGGAAGCCTGATACACCGCACAGGCTTTTTGTTTTCCCAAAGGGGGTGGGCTGATTAGAGCGAGAGTTCGGGAACAATCACCCGTTTCGTCCCCCTAAGACCACCCCTCTGCAACGGCAAAGAAACATCCAATTTGTTTGGTGCCAGTATCGTGCGAAAGGGGACCAGGCGTGGCGGGTTTCCCACACTCGATGGGAATCCGGTTCGAGAAAGTGGGTCTGGTGCAACACCAGTAGCGCCAAGAGTTAGTCGAATATCTAGACGGGGCCGCACAGGGGTAATTCCTGGACCTACGAGCCACAAGGGCGGACATGACAGATTCGTCACCGTTGAAGTGAGCGTTGCCCTCGTGATTTGGAAGGTCGAACCTAGAGACTCTTACAACAACTGAGGAAGAACCGGTGGAATTGCGATTACCATAAGTACACCGACGTAGGCACAAGATTTTACCGACTGTCTCTTAGCCAACTTGCCTCTCGAGCTTGCCAAGGGCATAACCCGTAAGGGAAGGGTTCAGTTCCAAAATTCGAGAAAAGCCCATACAGTCTTAGCGGCGGTCGTTTGTGTGCAGCAAGAGTTGAAAACCTCCAATAGTTCCGGCAAGCGATGCACCCCAGGCCTACCTACGTACCGGATACGGCCTCTCGGGCTACACCAGCCGCTGGGATACGCCCTCACTACTCGAGGCAGGAGTAAGCGGCCGGTCCAGCGCGTCATCAACGTAAAGAGGGGGGGGGGGGCATCTCGCCACAGAGTGCCCCTCAAGCGACCCAAGGGCGCGGAGGAATGGAGGGGTGTGCAGGAAGTGCTGGGGA
>CAJFCX010000662.1:0-12477 GCA_904066255.1 Eimeria sp. OTU-X
GTAATAAACTTAATAAATAAGCAAAGACACCAGCAGCAGCAGCAGCAGCAACAGGAGCAGCAGGAGCAGCAGCATCGTCGGCCCTACCTACTGGAGGCCCACGCCGACTGTAGGCGGGGGGGCCCCATCTTGCTGCTGCAGCAGCTGCAGCAGCAGGGACAGCAGCAGCAGCTGAAATAAATAACAGGAGTTTGCTGCATCTGTTAGTACTGCTGCAAGATATTCACGTTTGCTGCTGCTCCCCTTGCATCCCTCTCCTTAGCTCCTGCAGCTGGCCCCACAGGGAGTCTCTCCCCCAGCAGCAGCAGCAGCAGCAGCAGGAGTGGCAGTAGTAGCAACAGCAGCAGGAGCAACAGCAACAGGAGCAGAAGAAGGACCATAAGCAGCTGCAGCAGCAGAAGCAGCTGCAGCAGCAGCAGCAGCAACAGCAGCTCAATGGATCCAGACACCGGGGAACAGTATTACAGTATCATGGATGTTGATGCTGTCTCCTCCCCTTCTATACCAGCTGCTGCTGCTGCTCCTGTTGCTGCTGCAGCAGCTGCTGCAGCACTGACGCCTACCTCAGCATACACTCCAGAGCTGCCATCAGCAGCATTGCTGCAGCAAGCAGAACTTGAGGAGGGTCCCTTGGGGCCCCCCTTGGGGGGCACCCTCGGGGGCCCCCTGGAGAGTCATAGATCTGCCGGCCTCCAGAATACGTGGCAGCAGCAGCAGCAGCAGCAGCAACAGCAGCACCTGCAGCAGCAGCAGCGGCTGAATCCTGCAGCATCGCAGCGGCAGCAGCTGCTGCTTCCTGGTGGTTTTGGCAGCAGCAGAAGAGGAAGTCGGCGGTTGGTAGAGCAGCAGCAGCAGCAGCAACTGCAGCAGCAGCAGCAGCAGCAGCAGCATATAGGCAGCAACGTTAGCCAGGACCCCGGCGATTTCTTTTATAGCGGTGTCTCTGCGCTGCCAAGTCTTGCTTCTGTTGCAGCAACTACTCCAGCAGCAGCAACAGCAGCAGCAGCAGCAGCTTCCGCACCAGCAGCAGCAGCAGCAGACAGCGGCACCTCGCCTCAAGTGTTTCATCTAGAAGGAGACAGTGATGGAGAAGCAGCAGCAGCAGCAGCAGCAGCAGATCGAGAAACAGCAGAGCTGCAGCAACTGCAGCAACGGCTGCAGCAACTGCAGCAACTGCAGCAGGGCCCCCCTGTATTATCTCCTTATAGCAGACCGTTTGCTGCTGTATCTTCTTCTCCTGCTGCTGTATCCCCGCGGCTTCTGCCTGTTGCTGTTGATCCTGCTGCTGCTGCTGCTGCTGCTACCGCAGCAACAACCTCTCCTGTGTCACTGCAGCAGACACCGCAGACGCTGCCCATACCCACCATATCAACTCCCCTATCTGTGCCCTTGCTGCAGGAAGAAGCAGCAGCAGCAGCAGCAGCAGGGGCTGGGAGTAACCAGCAGCAGCACTCTCGTCCGCTGCAGCAGCAGCAGATAAATGCTTCGTACACGCCTACAAGGCAGCACTCAGTACCTTATCGGAAGCAGCAGCAGCAGCAGCAGCTGCTGCAGCAGCAGCAAGAAGAAGAGTACCAGCATATTCTCCAGCGCCTTCAAGAACAGCGGCTTATCTATGAACAGCAGCAACAGCAGCAGCAGCAGCAACAGCTGCTGCTCCTGCAGCAGGAGCAAGAGCTTCAGCAGCAACAAGAGCAGCATCTCCTGCTACAGCAACTGCAGCAACAGCAGCAGCAGCAGCAGCAGCAGCGCCTTGTTGGTGCATCTCCCGAGCTGCGCGCACTGCGATCGGCAGCAGCGCAGCGGTCAGCAGATGATTCAGAAGCATCAGCAGCTGCTGCTGCTGCTGCGGCTGCCTCTGCAGCCGCAGCAGCAGCAGAGCTTGAAGATGGTGAACGTGCTGCGCAGCAGGCGCAGCAAGATGCTGCCGTTGCGCAGAGTGCTGCTGCTGCTGCAGCGGAAGCAGCAGCAGGTGTGGAGGCCGTCGTTGCAGCGAATGCAGCAGCAACAGCAAGGAGAGCAGCAGCAGCAGCAGCAGCAGAGAGAGGTCCGGCACTTGCAGCCCAAGGGCAGGTAGCAGCAGCAGCAGCAGCGGATGCAGAAGCTGCTGCTGCAGTAGCTGAGCAAGCAGAAGCCCTTGTGCATGCAGCACTAGCCGATCTACAGGCAGTAACACCCCTGCAGCAGCAGCAGCAGCACCACTACCAACACCAGCAGCAGCAGCAGCAGCAGCAGCAGCAGCTGAAGCAGTCTATAGGAAGACCCCCAAGACGATCCTCTAGGCCTAATCTTATAGAGAGGACTCTCTTACAAAATCAGCATCAGTTGCTGCCTAGTCAGGTGCAGCAGCTGCATCAGCAGCTGCTGCAGCAGCAGCAGCAGCAGCAGCAGCCGTTCCTACATCAACGACACCATAGGCCTCTCCTTCACCACACGTTAAGGGCACAACAACGGCACCTGCAGCAGCAGCAGCAGCAGCAGCAGCAGCGTGCTGCAGAACTGTCCGCCAGTCGATCACCATCCCCGCTGCACTACAGGCAGCAGCAGCAGCAGCAGCAGCAGAGTGCACGCGCTCAGGAACTGCAAGAAAGACTGCGGCAGGTGATAAGGGAGGAAGAGTTAAGTAGGATGGAGCTGGCGTTGCTGCAGCGGCAGCAGCAGCAACAGCAACAGCAAGAGCAGCGGCTGCTGCAACGGCAGCAGCGACCGTCACTGTTAGGGTCTCCCTTGCTGCAGCAGCAGGAAGCACAGGAGCAGCAGCAGCAGCTGCTGCTGCCAACATATGCAACAGAAGGAGACATGTCAGGTTATGGGGGGGATTTGCTGCAGCAGCAGCAACAGCAGCAGCAGCTGCAGCAGCAAGTTGAAGAACCCTCCTCCCTTACACAGCAGCTGTACATACAAGCAGCAGCAGAAGAGCAGCAGCAGGCTATCAGCAGGCAGCTGCAGCAGCAGCAGCAGCTGCAGCAGCAGCAGCAAACCACTTGGAGTCTTAGACCTACAGAGGGTACTGTATCCTTTGGTGCTCCTAAGGGGCAGCAGCAGCTGTCTCTGCAGCGCAGCAGCAGGCATGATGGACCTGCTGCTGCTGCTGCTCTTGATACAATTGCTGATCAGGTGTACGCTATCTCTCAGCAGCTAACGGAGCAGCAGCAGCTAGCGCAGCAGCAGCAGCAACTGCAGCAGCAGCAATGCACTGCTGCCTTACAAATACAGCAGCAGCAACTTGCTCGTCAGGAGCAGCTGATGTCTCAGCAACGAGAGCAGCTGCAGCAGCAGCAAGAGCAGCAGCAGCAGCACCTACGCGAGATGCTTGAGGCAGCAGCAA
The DNA here is from genome assembly GCA_904066255.1 of Eimeria sp. OTU-X. Taxonomy (NCBI): domain Eukaryota; phylum Apicomplexa; class Conoidasida; order Eucoccidiorida; family Eimeriidae; genus Eimeria; species Eimeria sp. OTU-X. Next base: position 3,329 of record CAJFCX010000662.1, read on the forward strand.
GATTGCAGCAGCAGCAGCTAGAGGTGCAGCAAGCAGGTCTGCTGCAGCAGCAGCAAGCAGCAAAAGAACAGCGTAACTATATAGCGCAGCAAACTGCTGCTGCTCTATCAGCAGCAGATTCTGTTTTATCCGGTGCTCGTGCTGCTGTTGCTTCTCTTCATCTATCTAAATCTGCTGCTGCTGCTGCTGCTGCTGCAGCTGCTGCTGCTGGTGGAGAAGGTACACGTGCTGCAAGAGATGCAGCAGCAATTGTCCGCATGCAAGAATCTGCTGCTGCTGTTGCTGCAGCAGCAAGCAGCAAGGAGAAAAGAAAAGGTCAAGACCCTACAGCAGGAGAAATCGCATGGACACTCAATGACGGTCAGCATCCTGCTGCTGCTGCTGCTGCTGCTTCCTATTGCTGCTGCTGCTTTGCTGCTGATGCTGTTGCTGCTGCTGCTACTATGTGTGTTTGCTGCTCCTACTGTGTTTTCCTCTGCTGCTACTGCTGCTGCGCATGCGACTGCTGCTGCTGTATCTGCTGCTGCTGCTGCTGCTGCTCTATTTGCTGCAGAGGAGCTATGCGACTGCCGCAAGCCGATCCCCGATCCCCAGGCACATCTGCTGCTGCTGCAGCGGCGTCTTGTCCCCCGCAGCGCAGCAGCAGCAATAAAAGGCAGCAGCAGGACTGATTTATTCAGCAAAATACTTAAGGGAACCATGGGGGCTATATGGTATTTGCTGCACGTATTGCTGCTGCTGCTGCTGCTGCTGCTGCTGCACCTGTTGTTTTCTGGTGCTGCAGATGCTTCTTTTGCTGCTGCTGCAGATGCTGCTGCTGCAGATGATGCTGCAGATGCTACTGCTGCAGATGATGCTGCTGCAGATGCTGCTGCTGTATCTGCTGCTGCTGCTGCTGCTGCAGATGCTGTAATATCTGCTATTTGCCTTGCTGTCTTTGCTGCTGCTTTTGTTACTACTGTCATGTGTTTGGCTGCTGCTGCTGCTGCTGCTAGTACTACTACTACCACTGCTGCTGCTGTTGCTACTACAACAGCAAGTAGTACTACTACTGCTGTTTCTGCTGCTGCTGCCGCTGCTGCTGATGCGCATGCATTATGTGCAGGGTATTGGCGTTTCTAATATCTATTGGCTTCTTTGCGTTTGTCTTAGTATGCGGAGGATCAGAGTTTGCTGCTGCTGCTGCTGGATGGCAGCATTGGCGTTGGTGCTGCTTCTGCTGCTGCTGCTTCTGTTTGCTGCTGCTGCCATGGGGTATTGGAGAAATATTCGCGCTGCTGCTGCATGCAAAAAGAAAGAAAACACCAACCATCATTAGTAGAATACAACCTTGGGAAGATACACGTAAAATATATATCTATGCACACGGTGCTGCTGCTGCTGCTGCTGCTGTTGCTGCTGCTGTTGCTGCTGCTGTTGTTGCTGCTGTTGCTGCTGTTGTTGCTGTTGTTCATAGTGTCGTTGCTGCTGTTGCTGCTTCTGTTGATCGTGGGTAATAGCTTCCTCCCTCCCCTCACTTTGTAGCATTTTGCTTCTGCCAAGGCATGCATGCATGCATGCATGCATGCATGCATGCATGTATGAATGTTGTATTATTTATTTATTTTTTTATGTTGTTGTTTTGCATGCGCATGCAGTACATCCTGGATTAAGTTTATTACTAGGTAGTTTATCTTCTTTTATTTTATTTAATTATTTATTTAAATTTAATAAGATAAAAGACATAAAAGAAGAAACAACAGAAAAAATCGCTATTTTATGGTTAGGGTTTTCCTTTCAATTCGCTATTATACTTGCTGCAGAGGAAAGCATAAACCCTAAACCCTAAACCCTAAACCCTAAACCCTAAACCCTAAACCCTAAACCCTAAAGACTAAAGACTAAATAGTAAATGGTAAACCCTATACCCTCGGGAGTTAGGTGTATATAGGGGCATAATACCCTTTTTCTTTGTGTATAGGTATTGATGTTGTATAGGATGATTAGGGTTTAGGGTTTAGGGTTTAGGGTTTATGTGCTGCAGGTAATGTTACGCCATTTGCTGCTAGGGTTACTACGCCAACGTCTTGCTGCTGCTCGTGGCGTAGAGGCAGCAGCAGCATGTTTATGTCTTTGTTCTTTTAGGAGATTAAATATATTATCTGGAGAAATAAATTTATTAATAAAAAAAGAAAAAAAAATAAATAAAAAAAATAATAATAATAATAAATCTATAGACATAAAAGAAGAAAAAAAAGCTGCACATAAATTACAACCAGAGGCACCTCTCTTTCCTCCTCCTCCTTTTGCTGCATTTTCTCTTGATATACCTGCTGATTTGCTGCAGCAGGAGGAGGAGAGGGAGCAGCAGCAGCAGCAGCAGCAGCAAAAGAAACAGTCTTCTTCTGGTGCAGCAGATGCAGCAGCAGCAGCAGATAATCTTGGTGCTACTGCTGCACCTGCAAGAAGCACCAGTATCTCGCTGCAGCAACACATAGAACCGCAGCAGCAGCAGCAGCAGCAGCAGCAGCAGCAAATAATCATACCTCTAGCATTAGCAGACAATGTTGCTGCTGCACCCGCTATTGCTGCTGCTGTTAGTCCTGCTGCATTGAGTCCTGCTGCTGTAAGTCCTGTTGCTGTGAGTCCTGTTGCTGCTGCAGCACTGCAGCAACCATCCCCTAGACTTCTTGTGCATCCAGCAGCAGTTACAGTAAATACACAGCAGCAGCAACCACAACAGCAGCAGCAGCAACAGCAGCCGCAGCAAGTGCTGCTGCTCCAAGTCCCTGTCCCCGAGCCTGTTACTAGAGGCAGCAATGCTGCTTCGCATAGTCTGCTGCACACCAAGCTGCTGCAGCACTGGAAGCAGCAGCAGCAAAGTCTTAACGAGAAGAATAACCGCAGGAGGACCTCCTTTGTTGTCCCTCTGCTGCCTCCTATAGAGCAAACATACCAGCAACAACAGCAACAGCAGCAGCAACAACAACAACAACAACAACAACAGCAACACCTAGCAGCAAATGTATCACAAGCCCCCCCTCCTCCTACCTGGCAGCTAACGGGGCTACACGGATCACAGCGGGTATCAGGCTGCTCTTCGACCTCTTTAGACAGGAGCAGCAGCAGCAGCAGCTGCAGCAGCAGCAGCTGCAGCAGCAGCAGCGGGTGCTACTGCAGCTGCTGCAGCTCTTGCAACTGTTGCAGCAGTTGCAGCTGCACCAGCTGCAGCGAGAGCAGCGAGAGCTGCAGCCACAGCAGCAGTAACTGCAGCTTTATCAGCAGCTGCTGCAGCGAGAGCAGCAGGAGCAGCAGAGATACCACGTCGTCCAGCCGGAAGAACTGTTGCAGGAAGCGCTGCAGGTGCAGCAGCAGTAGGAGCAGCTGCAGCAGCAGCAATAGCAGCAGCAGCAACAGCAGCAGTCCCTGCAACCCATCAAGGACACTAAGAGGCTCCCCTCATAAGAATAGGTGGAGAGGATTTGCGCTGCCAGCTGCAGCAAAGGTGCGAAGCAGCAGCAGCGAGGTAGCCCTCCTTACGGCCAACAGTAGCAGTAAAAAGAGTAGCAGCAGCAGCAGCAGCAGAAGCAGCAGCAGCAGAAGCAGCAGCAGGTGGCGGGCTGATATGGCAGCAACTCTCTCATTATCTGTCCCCTTTGCTCCCCCCATTACTCCTGACTCTTCTGCAGCCTCTTCTAGTAGCATTGAATACCCATGTCAAGGTCAAAGGAGGCGCAGCAGCAGCAGCAGCAGCAGCAGCAGCAGCTGTTGCTGCTGTAATAGCAGTAGCTGTGTCACGTACAGACGCAACAGCTGCAGCAGCAGCTGCAGCTTCTCCCCGGCATTCATGCCCCTCAGTAAACCACCGCATATGTCTTCCGCCACGCAGCAGCAGCAGCAGCAGCAGCAGCAGCAAGAGATCCAAACCCAGCCGCAGCAACAGCAGCAGCAGGGTCTGCGCCTGTTGCGACCCGAGCAACGACATGCTTCTTTCTATTCCTCCTTAGGGTCTCCCCGGTTGTCTAGGGCCCCCCCTTCGGTGCGTGGGCCCCCCCAAAGAACACCTCAAGTTGAGGGTTACCGTAGCAGCAGCAGCAGCAGCAGCAGGAGTGGCAGGCCTCATAATCGTGCTGCTGCTGCAGCAGCAGCAGCAACAGCAGCAGAAGGTTATCGTGAGTATCCTAGTGTCCATGATAGACCCCATGATGATTCAACAGCCCCAAGTATGGTAGTATTTACATCGAGTGGTAACAACAGCAGCAGCAGCAGCAGCAGCAGCAGCAGCAGCAGTAATAATAATAATAATAATTGGGGATTTGCATCTGTACCACCATATAAAGCACTACAAATGCTACATTTCCTATTAGCAGCAAAAGCACAAATTGTTGTTAAGGGAGAGACGCAGCAGCTGCACTCTGCTGCTGATGTGCTGCTGCATGGTGCCCAACTATTTCAAGAACTTCTTGATTTCCATACTATGCTACAGGGATCGGGATCGGGATCGGGATCGGGATCGGGATCGGGGGATCCATTAATAATAACAGGTCTAAGACAGGATAGATGGGATCGAGATATGCAACAACAATTACATCTACAGCAACAGAAAGACCAACAGCAGCAACAGCAGCAGCAGCAGCAAGAACATGTTGTGCTGCTGCCGTCAGCATCAGGACATAATGTACTAGGTAGAGATACTTCTTCTGTGACAACTATATCACCAGCATTAACTGCAGCAGCAGCAACAGCAGCAACAGCAGCAGGAAGGCCAGCTAGCGAGAGAGGTGGGTCCCCTAGATCAGCAGCAGCAGCAGCAGCATGGGGATTATCTCCTAAAGGAGATCCGCAGCTAACATTAGAAGGCAGACGCAGCAGCTCGCTGCATCAGCTTGCTGCAGCAGATGCAGCAACAGAGGAGACAATGCAGCAGTTTGCTGCTGGTGGGGTTGGAGGAGGATGGCGTACTGATGTGCAGCACCTCCGCAGCAACAGGAGCAACATTAACAGCAACAATAATAATAATAATATTAATGACAGCAGCAACAGCAGCAGCAACAGCAGCAGGGTCTATCCTCCTCATACAGAGCAGCTGTCCTGGGAGTCGCAGCAAAGGGATACTGCAGCAACAGCAGGGGATCGATCCCCAGCAGAGCTGCTGCTGCCTCCACCAACCCCACAGTTCTCTGCTGCTTCTGCTGCACCTAGAGCATCAGAAGCAGATCTACCCACTACAGTTGCTGCTGCAACAGCAGCAGCAGCAGCAGATAGCGACAGAGCAGACACACAGCAGTGGCGTCTAGAGCCTAGCAGCTCCTTCATAGACATTCCATACACTCAGCAACAGCAGCAGCAACAGCAGCAGCAGCAGCAGCAGCAGCAGCAAATGCGGCAGCAGTTGCAAGAGCAGCAATTGCAAATTCAGCTCGTGCAGCAAAGACGACAGCAACAGCAGCAGATGCTGAGGCAGCAAGAACTGCAGCAGCACCTAGAGCAGCATATACAGCAGCAGCAGCAACAGCAGCAGTTTGCTGTTACTGACAACCAAGAGGGCTCACAGGTGCTGCAGTGCTTAGAGGCATCGGTCTCCTCTTTTCTGCCTGAGGCGCAGCTGCTGCAGGAGCTGCAGCGGCAGCAGCAGCAGCTGCGGCTGCAAAGTGCTCAGCTTCAGGAACAGCAGCAGCAGGAGCTGCAGCAACAACAGCAGCAGCTGCAGCAACTACAGAGGAGGGGGGGAAGCTCCTTGCTGCTGCACAGCAGCACACAGAGTGGCAGCTCTAACTACTTTGCCCTCCCTACTGCTGCTGCGCTGCTGCAGACAACAGCAGCAGATATAGAGGCAGGAACAGAAGCAAGGGAGCCTCTGTATACAAACAATAACCATAGCAACAGTCCCCCATCTGCTGCTGCTTCTGCTTCTGCTTCTGCTGCTGCTGCTGCTGGTGTAGTAGACTACGGAACGCATGCACTTGCTGCAACAGGACAGGTACAAGGGGCCTCTCTGTGGCGCCGCAGCAACAGCAGCAAAGACACGCCAAACCACAGCAGCAGCAGCACCAGCAGCTCGCGTCTCTTTACCTTTAACCCTGAGCAGCTTGAGCACGCTGGTCTCCCTGCTGTACCCTCAGGGGGTACGCCTAAACATTCAGGGGCCCAGGGGCCCCCTAACTCCCTTCAATCGTTTAGGGACACCCAAGGACCCTCAAGGGGGCCCCACACCCCATTAGGGGCCCCCCCCACGGGATCTATAGGGGAACCCCAAGGATCTTTTGGGGGCCCCTCAGGAACTTTTGGGGGCCCCCAACAAGGGACTTTAGCTGTCCATCCGGGGTCTTTTGGGGGCCCCTCACAATCTTCGTCAGGGGGACCCATCGGGTCTCTTGGGGCCCCCCAACAAGGCCCCATGGGGGGGCCCCTAGAGTCCCTTGGGGGACCCCAAGGGTCCTTTGGGATTTCCCAGGTTTTCTCCTCAGGGGCCCCATTGGGGACAACAGGAGGCCCCCAGAGAAGCTCCCATGGGGTTACTTCCCATGGGGGTAGTACCCCCCATGGGGGCCCCTCTGGGGGCCCCCAGGGTACCCCTTCTAGGGGTTGGTATGGTGGTGTCCCTGAGGACGTTATTAGTGGGGCCTCTGAGCAGCAGACAACAGAAGGGGTACTGCAGCAAAGTAACTCCTTTATAGGTATGGGGAGGCAGCAAGAAGAAGAAGAATTTGCATCTAGGGCAGCAGAGTTGGCGTCCTCAGGGCACCAGCACCCGCAGCAACAGCAGCAGCAGCAGCAACAGCAGCAGCAGCAACACCAGCAGCAGGTGTTGCATGGAGGGGCCTCGGATGTGCAGCAGACCTCCAGCAGTAGTCTATTTGCTGCAACAAGACCTCATTTTGCTGCTGTCTCCTCTAGGCCAAGACAGAGGAGACGCAGACACCGCAGTGGCTGCAGCAGCAGCAAGCACATCAGCAGCAACAGTTACAGCAGCAGCAGCAACAACTACTACAGCAGCAGCAGCAGCAACTGGGATCAACCTGCAGAGAGAGACTGCGCATGCGGGGCTGGCACCGATTCAATAGAAGATTTCCGTCTACCCCCACCTGCAACAGCAGCAGCAACAGCAGCAGCAGCAGCAGCAGCAACAGCAGCAGACTGCAGCGCAGATGAGCAGCAATATACTAGCAGAAGGGACAGAAGAAGATTTGTTGCAGAGGCCCTCCAATGTGTACGGCAGCAGACACTCTGCTGCCGCTGCTGCTCCTGCTGCATCTGTTGCTGCTACAGCTTTTGTTGCCATTGCTGCCTCTGCTGTTGCTGCTGCCGCATCCTTGTATTTGCTGCTTGCTGCTGCCGTTGCTGCTGTGTGTCTGCAGAGTGTGGGGCCCACCAGGCGATTAACAGTTGCTTCTCCCCCTTGGCGCTGCGATGGATACAGCAACATCAATAGAGATTGCAGCACGCTCTCAGGAGATATGCTGCTGCAGCAGCAACTGCAGCAGCAGCAGCAGCAGCAGCAGCAGCACTTGCTGGTGCAGAGAGGAGTCTTAACTATTGATCATTTTCTTTACTTTCTTCGCCATGATGATGCCGTCCTCTTCTTTCAATCTTTCGATAGAGCCAGTCAGACAGCAACCTGCTGCTGCTGCTGCTGCTGCTGCTGCTGCTGCTGTGCTGCTGCAGCATGTGCCTATATGTATAATATGTGCTGCTGCGACTCCTGTGCTGCTCTTGGTCTAATTGCTGCTACACTAGGTAACTAGTTAGGTAGGCAGCTAGCTAGCTAGCTAACTATCTAGCTAAGTAGGGTTTGTATGTCTATGTGTTGCTGCTGTTGCTGCTGTTGCTGCTGCTGCTGTTGCTGCTGCTGCTGTTGCTGCTGCTGCTGTTGCTGCTGCAGATCCTGATTGTATAACTCGAGGGGAATTTGTTTGCGGGTTGATGGATGTATACAGAAAACAACTCAAACTAAGACATGCAGCCAGGGTAAATTAGGGTTTAGGGTTTAGGGTTTAGGGTTTAATGTTTGTAAGGGTTTAGGGTTTATATGTTGTTAGAGTCTACGGCTTGCTAGGGTTTATGATTGGCTAGGGTTTATGCTTGGCTAGGGTTTAGGGTTTGTTATGACTTAGGGTTTGTGAGGGTTTAAGGTCTCCTAGGATTTAGGCCTTTTGAGGGTTTAGGGTTTAGGGTTTAGGGTTTAGGGTTTAGGATTTTTTGAGGGTTTAGGGTTTAGGGTTTAGGGTTTGTGAATGTGTATAGTTACATGAGGAAATAATAAAGAAAGGAAATAATTTATTATTAGCAATTTGTTTACCAATAACTTTTTCTTTATCTTTTTTTTTATCTAAGATACCTTTCCTTCAATGGGCAGCAGCAGCAATTATTGCTTTATTACTTCTTTCTCTTGCTGTTACAGGTATTTGCTGCTGCTGCTGCTGCTGCTGCTGCTGCTGCTGCTGTTGCTGTTGTTATTGCTGCTGATGGGAATACATATTGCTGCTGCTGCTGCTGCTGCTGCTGTTTTCGTCGCTATGCTTCTGCTACTACTACCTGTACTCCTGCTGCTATTCTTGTTCCTGCTGCATATGCTGCTTATATTAGTACCGCGAATTCATTACTCCTGCTGCTGGTGCTGCTGCTGCTGCTGCTGCTGTTGCTGCGTCTATGCGTATTAAGGAGGAAGAATAAAGGAATTAATTAGCGAAGTATATTTTGTTGGTTTTGTTCATCCCTTTGATGTTGGGGACATAATTTCCTTAAAAGATCCATTACCTATTACTTATGATAGTTCTGCTGCTGCTGCTGCTGCTGCCGCTGCTGCTGCTGCTGCTGCTGCTAGTAGTAGTAGTAGTGGTGGGGGTAAAGGTGGTATATATGGTGGTTGTTCTACTACATCACCTGCTGCTGCTGCTGCTGCAGCAGCAGCTAGTGCTGCACCCTACACAGGAATGTCTGCAGCAGGTATATCTGCTGCTGCTGCTGCAGCAGCAGCAGCAGCAGCAGAAAGAGCAGCAGGAGCAGCAACTACTTTTGTCCTGCATAAGGCAAGATGTGTTGGACAAAATCTTCATTGCTGTGTCTTTGAATTATCTCATGATGGGACAGAGGTAACTTTTTATTTATTTATTTATTTATTTATTTATTTATTTATTTATTTATTTATTTGCTTATATATTCATTTACTT
>CAJFCX010000663.1:0-12440 GCA_904066255.1 Eimeria sp. OTU-X
TTTAAATGCATTAAAATTAAACGAAAAAGAAGAAAAAAGGGCTTTCATCACCTTTACACCATTGGGGTGAATCCGCACCTGGAGCGGGAGGGAGGAGGGTTTGCTGCTGTCGTTTTGTTGCTCTTTTGGTGCATTTTCTCTTTTATTTGTTTTATTATTCATTAATAATTAATTGTTTATTTAGGTTTTAGGGTTTATACACCATACAGACACGAAAATACGCCATTTGTTGCTGTAACCCACAAGAGAGCGCTGTGAATCAATGGTCTACTCATAGCAGTAGCAGCAGAAGCCGCAACAGCAGTTGGTGCAGCTGCAGCAGCAGCAGCTGCTGCTGCTGCAGCAGAGAATCCCTCTGGAGTTATTTTCGTTTTGTCTGTTTGTTTTTTCTTCTTCTTTCGTTGTTTTTCCTTCTGTTATACTTTTTAGGGTTTTGCTGCTGCCGTCATCAACCCTGCTGCAGCACCAATGTAGCACTGGTCCTGCAAGCAGCAGCAGGAAGCAGCAGCAGCAACAGCAGCATCAGCAGGTCGATGCTATTCTCTTTTTCTTTTTGCTTGTCTTAAGCCTCTCTTTCCCCCTAACCCTTTACTAAGGGTTATTCACACAAGCCTGCTGCCTTGGGGCCATAAATTAAGGTTTTTGGTTGGGTTTGGGGTCTAGAGTTTAGGTTTTGGGGATCCAGCCCCCACAGGGACCGGCAATGCCATTCTCTCTTGAGGCCGCTAATAGCGGCTGTCTTGAAAGAGGAAATTACCTATGGAATCTTCCCCTTTCAGGTACCTGCTGCTGCTGCTGCTGCTGCTGATGGTGTTGCTGCCTATGGCGCTGCTGCTGATTGTGCTGCTGCTGCACCTGCTGTTCCTGCTGTCCCTGTCGACGGGGGTGGGGGCAACGATCGTGTCTTTTGTTGCTGTTGCTCTTTTGCTGCTAATTATGTGGAGCATGATGGAATGACGGTTTTGACTTGTCTGCTGTTGCTGCCGTTGCGCCAGCAGCAGCTGCTACTTCTGCTGCTGCAGCGCAGATGCTGCTGTGTGGGTTCTGATGCCCTTGATACCCTTTTTGTTTTCTTTCGTTTATTTTGTCTTGTAGTTATTATGCTAACTATGTCTTAGTTGCATTCGCTTCCGCTGCTGCTGTTGCTGCTGCTGCCGTTGCTGCTGCTGCCTTCTGGGGCTTTCGCCACCGTTACTGTCCTCCATTATTCGCAGCAGCAACAGCAGCATTGGTGGCTAGTGTAGCAGAAGTGGCAGCAGCAGCAGCGGTAGCAGTGAGAGTAGAGCAGCACACGCTGTAGCAGCATGAGTATGAGCAGCTGCAGCAGCAACAACAACAGCAGCAACAGCCGCAGCAGGAGTATGTTATTATGTGTATTGCATGCAGAGGAGACACCTTACTGCTGCAGCGAGGGTTTGCTGCCAAGGAGAGTAAGCTTAGGCATAGAGGAAGTCATATCGGGCAATTCCTCTCCTGCTGCTTCCTTTGAGCTTGCCTCTGCTGTTGCTGCTCCTCCTCCGTCTCTTATTGAGGCAGAGACTGCAGCAGCAGCAGCAGCGGCTGCTGGTGCTGTTCGTAGTGCTGCTGCTGGCGTTGGGACAGCAGCAGACGGGATACTCCCTACAGCAGCCAGCAGCAACAGCAGCAGAAGCAGCAGCTGCAGCAGAAGCTGCAGTATTAGCAGCTCCATTGAAACCCTTCCAGATGCTGCTTCTGCAGCAGCAGCAGCAGCAGAGGTTGCTGCTAGGATTGCCCCTGCAGCAACGGGAACTCAGCAGCAACTTGTCTCCCCACATGAAGCAGAACAGCGTGGGCTTGTTGCTGCTGCCCCAGCTGCTGCTGCTGCAGCAGCTGGGGCATCTTTGCAGTCCCAGCAAAGGGAACAGGAACAGCAGCTGCAGCAGCAACAACAACAGCAGCAGCAGCGTGGCGTGGGTGTAGAAACAACACTGATGGTAAGTGATGGTGACCTTGAGGTGTACGTACACCCCAGTGCTGCTGACAGCAACGAAGAGGAACTCTCGGGTGTACAGGCAGCTCTTGGAAGCATTGGCTTTTTGGGGATAGAGCAACAACTTGCTGCTGCTGCTGCTGCTGTAGCAGCAGCAGGTGTGGCTGCTGACAGCAGCAACAGCAACAGCAGCAGCAGCAATGCTGAGTTTTCTGCGTGGCTGGCTTCTCCACTTTTACAGCAAGAGTCCTGTTTGTTGCTGCGCCATCCGCAGCAGCAGCAGCAGCAGGAGGAGGAGGATAATGGGCAGCAGCAACAGCAGCAGCAGCAGCTGTTGCTGCTGCACCCTTGCGGCTGTTGGCCTTTTGCATGCGTAGAGACCTGTGGCTCACAAGAAGCAGCACGCTGCAGAGGAGACCTTGTGCTGGGGTCTCCTCCTCTCTTAGGTTGCTGTTGCTGCATTGGTCAAGGGGAAGCAACAGCAGCAGCAAGGCATGCAGCAGCAAGTGCTGCTGCTGCTGCTAGAGCTGCAGCCGTTAAAGGCTCCTCGGCAGCTGCCCAGCACGCAAAGACACTGGCAGCAGCTGCAGCAGGTTGTTTTCTTATTCAGCAACAGCACACCAAGCAGCAGCAACAACAGCAGCAACAGCAGCAACAGCAACAGCAACAGCAACAGCTGTATTTGCTGCCCTTGACGGAGACAGAGGCTTTTCTTACCTGTCATAATCCTCTGTCTCCAGAAGACACTCTTAACCTGGCAGCGGGCATACGCTGCTGAACCGCAGCAGCAGAAAAAAGTAGCAGCAGCTGCTGCTGCAGCAACAGCACCAACAACAGGAGAGTCGTTCGGCGGTAGTCGGACTTTTTGTTTTCCCGGCTTCGTGGGTGGTTTAAATGTATTTTCTATCCGCAGCAGCAGCAGCAGCAGCACTTGCAAGAGCAGCAGCAGCAGCAGCAACAGCACCGACAAGAGGAGCAGCAGCAGCAGCACCAACGAGCGGCAGCAGGAGCAGCAGCAACGACAGAAAGCGCACTGGCTATAGCGTACTATCATTGAGCTCGTAGCACATGGGGTGTACGTACACCACACGAACAGCAGCAGCAGCAGCAGCAACAGCAGCAGCAGCAGCAGCAACACCATTTCTGTGTGATTTTCCTTTCTGTTTTGTTCTTTGCTTTTGTTGTGCTATTGGAGCGCAGCAGCAGCAACAACGGCAACAGCATGGCAGCAGCAGCAGGCGCAACAAAAGCAGCAACGGTACAGCAGCAGCAGCAGCAACAGCAGCAGCAGCAGCAGTACATCAGCAGCCGTTTGCCGCCTCTGTTGCCCTTGGTTGTTTGAGGTGTCCGCACACCTCAACTCTGTACTCGAGTGTTTACAACAAACGGCAGCTGCAGCAGCAGCAGTAGTAGTAGCAGCAGCAGCAGCAGCAACTGTTGCTGCAGCGCCAAAGGAGCGCAGTTGCGCCGCCGTGGCAGCAGCAGCAGCAGCAGCAGCGGGTCTGTACCCACCGCAGTGTTTGTTTGGTGCAGGACATCGAGGAGGGTGGAGACCCTAAACCCTAAACCCTAATTTCTATCTACAGCTGCAGCGCAGCAGCACAGCTGTGTCGCTGCGCTTCAGTTTGTATTTGGCCTCTGCATTACAATTGCAGCACGGCAGCAGCAGCAGCAACAGCCGCAGCAGCAGCGTTGCTGCTTTGTTTTGCTGCTAACTGCCTGCTGCTATTCCTCTCCCTCCATTCCCTCATGTTGCAGTGTACATATACCTAAAGTTCGTGTATTAATCGTGTATTAATATCCGCTGCCGTTGCATTATTGCTGCTGCTGCCCCTGCTGCTGCTGCAGCAGCAGGGGCAGACGCACCGGCAGCAGAAGCAGCAGCAGAAGCAGCAGCAGAAGCAGCGGCAGAAGCAGAAGCAGCGGCAGAAGCAGAAGCAGCAGCAGAACCAGCAGCAGAGGCAGCAGAAGCAACAAACGCACTCTTCCTCTGCCAAAGAAACAGCTTCGAGTGCAGCAGCTCCTACAGCAGCAGCTGCAGCTGCAGCAGCGGTGGCAGCAACAGATGTAGCAGCAAGCAGCGACAGTGGAGTCCTCGCAACAACGAAAGATGCAGCAGCAGCAGCAAAGTCTGCAGCAGCAGCGGCAGCAGCGCCGTAGCGATTGCAAACAGGGCAGCTGCAGCGCAGGACATTGCTGAAATGCCCGGGGGAAACAGCGGCAAATGCAGCTACAGCGGCAAGAACAGCAGCAGAAACCTATAGGGTTGCAGCAGCTGTCGTGTCAACCTGCAGCAGCAAAGAAGGGCGAAGACGTGTAGCAGCAACAGCAGTAATGGCAGCAACAGCAGTAACAGCAGCATTTATTAGAGAGAGCAGCAGCAACAGCAGTAACAGCAGCATTTATTAGAGAGAGCAGCAGCAACAGCAGCAGCGACAGCAGCCAGTAAGATGTCATCCCTGCAGTTGATAGCAGCAGCTATGCAGTTTTTTTGCAGTATCAGCAGCAGCAGCAAAGTCTGCAGCAGCTGCAACAGCAGCAGCAGCAGCAACAGCAGCAAATAGGATAGCAGCAAGGACAAACCAAAGAAGAAGTCCTGCTGCAGTGGGAAGATGGTGCTGCAACAGCAGGGCCGTATCGGGCACTTTTACAGCAGCAGCAGCGACTGCAGCAGCAACTGCAGCAGCTGCAGCAGCAAACAGGATCTCTTTCATTTGTTGGTTGGGTCTCCTGCGCCTTGTTTTTACGTGGATGTCTATGCTGCTGCTGCAACAGCAGCAGCAGCAAGACAGTGAGTTCTGCAGCAGAAGCTGGTGCTGCTGCAGCAGCAGCAGCAGCAACAGCAGCAGCACACGCGACGAATCACTGGCAGCGGAGTTGCATTTATCCAGCTGGGTTGCAACTTGTTTTATTCTTTATACTTTTGCTGCTCCTTCAGTTAGTTGCTTCTTCTCCTGCTGCTGTGGCTGGTGCTCCCGTTGCTGCCGGTGCTGCTGTTGCTTCTGATGTTACTGCTTCTGCTGCTGGTAGTAGTAGTACATAGAAGGGATGACAAAATGCCGCAGGGCAGCAGCAGCAGGAGCAACCAGAGGAGTAGCGGCACCAACAAGCAGCAGGTAGCAGCAGGAGCAGCAGTAGGGAGATAGTCATTTCTTAGTGTGTCTATTTATCTGTTCTGCCTCCCGTCTGCTCAAGGCGGGTGGCTGCTGTAGCAAGCTGCTGCTGCTGCTGTTGCTTCTAGTCGTGCTGTTGCTGTTGCTGCTGAGTGTACTAGTGGTATTGTAGCTGTTGCTGCTTCTCGTACTGATACTGCAGCAGTTGTTGCAGCTGTTGCTGCCACTCGCAGAAGCGTACAATAAGATCAATAGCAGCAGCAACGGCAGGTGATAGCAGCACGGCCAGCAGCAGCAACCTTAGCATTGGTAGTAGCAGCAGTAACTGCACGCAAAGTGAGCAGGAACGACAGCAACGAAACTAACAACAGTAGCAGCAACAACAGCAGAAGCAATAGCAGCAGCAACACAAGGGGCAATGGCATCAGCAACGACAGGAGCGATGGCAGCAACAGCAGCAGTAGCGGCGAGAAGACACGGCGACCGCAACAGCAGCAAGAAAGTATCTGAGAACTAAGTTGCTAAATAAACCCTAAACCCTAAACACTTTTTACTAAGGAAGAGAAAGACAATGGTATACGGTAGACACTGCTACGACACAAAACCCTAAACCCTAGGAATATGATATGATATGACCCTAGTGTCACAGCGCTAACCCTTAAGTTCAATAATAAACCTTTATTATAACACAATTTAGGGTTTAGGGTTTAATGTTTAGAATTTATAACAAAGGGAGCATCGGCTGTCGACTGCAGCCCCACAGAAGTCAAACCCTAAACCCTAAACCCTGGACGGCGGCTAGACCTTGGAGGGGAGATATCCTCTATTGAGCTCAAGAATAAATGAATTTACTTAGATATTGTTTTAATTTATGTTACTATGGGGATTAGGGTTTAGGGTTCAGCTTTAAGGGTTTAGGGTCTAGGGTTTAGGTTTTCGCAAGGCGCCGCCGACAGGCGGCGAGTTTGCTATGTTGGCGTGTAAATCAACCCTGCGCATGCAGCTGCAGCAGCATCCCCATTTTCCCCAGCAGCAGCAGCCATAGCAGCAGCAGCAGCAACAGCAGCAGCAGCAACAGCAGCAAGATGGCACTTCGTTTATTACAAAAGATTAACAGCAATGTAAAAGATCGCCTAGGGGTTCTAGAGACACATCTACAGGCAGACACGTTAATAGGGAGACTGCAGTCTGTGCTGTTTCCTTTGCTGCCAGCAGAAGGAGTAGCAGCAGCAACAGCAGCAGCAGCAGGAGGAGCGGCGGCAGCAGCAGGCAGCAACGGGAACCTGCAGCAGCAGCAGCAAATTCAAACTATTGAAATTGACGATGCTGCAGCAGCAAAGGCGCAGCAAATCACGCAGCATCTGCTGCAACTCTGCAAGCAGCTGCAACGGCAGCATGCGCAGCAAACTGCTGCAGAACAGCAGCAGCAGCAGCGGAGTGCAGCGGCAGCAGCGAAAGCAGGTCCTTTAACACCCATCACCTCCAACCAAAACAGCATCGAGCTGCTATGCAGCATGCTGCTGCTGCGCTCTCCTGCTGCAGCAGACAGCAGCAGCAGCAGCAAGGATACAGCATCACCTGCAGTAGAAGAAGCTATACAAACAGCCCTTGAAGTGCTGCTGCTGCTGTGCGAGCCGCCACCATTGGCCCGCGGTATTATAGATCAGCAGCAGCAGCAGCAACAACAACAACAGGAAGCTACTATGCCTCTTGCTGCAGCAACAGGAAATGCTACCCCAGAAACTGCAGCAGCAGCTGCTGCAGCGACTGCAGCAGCAGCAGAAGAATGGACAAGCGCATGCGAAACTTCTGAAGAATTGCATGTCTTTGTCGCACTGCAGCAGAACCCAGCAGCAGCAGCATCAACAGACAGCAGCAGCAGCAGCAGCAAGGAGGGAGCAGACGACAGCAGCACAGGTAGGCTACTGCGGCTGGAAACAGCAGCAGCTGCTGCTGCTGCTGCTGGGGTACCTGTAGGGGCAGCAGCAGCTGCCGCTTTTGCCGCAAAGGACAAGCAAGCTTCTGCAGCAGCAACAGCAGCAACGGCACACATGCTGCTGCTGCGTCGTATCTGCTGCAACACAGGAGGAGGAGCAGCAATCGTGCTGCTGTTGCAGCTAAACAGCAACGAGCTGCAGCTTGACAGTTTGCTGCTGCTACGGCGGTTGCTGCAGTACAGCAGCAGCCTCGAGGACTACGAACAACAGCAGCAACAGCAGCAGCAGCAGCAACAAAAGAGGGCAGACAGAGTAGCAGCAGCAATTGCTGCTGCATGCTCACAAGGAGGCTGCTGCATGCAGCAGCTGACAACAGCAATTGTTGCTGCTGGCCCCACAGCAGAAGCAACGCGTGCTTATGCGCTGCAGCTGCTGCTGCTGCTGCTGCAGCTGTCTCCCCCCATGCGTACTGCCTGCACTATACAGGTACACAGACAGCATAAACCCTAAACACTAAACACTAAAGACCAGCAGTCGTTAGATTCCTTATATATGGTGGAAGATTAGGGTTTAGGGTTTAGGGTTTAGGGCTGAGGGTTTAGGGGTTGCATAGACATATGAGACATATGAGTTGCTGCAGATTCACCGAGAGCAGCACTAAACAGAAGCAGATCTGCACGCTACTGCTGCTGTTGTTGCTGTTGCTGCTGCTAATACTGTTGCTGTTGCTGCTGTTGCTGCTGTTGCTGCTGCTGCAGGGGGGGCTGGAGGCTCTGCTGCGTCTTCTGTCTGTGGAGTTAAATTTCTTCCCTGCTGATGCAGCAGATGCAGCAGCAGCTGGTGCGGACAGCAGCAGCAGCAGCAGCAATCTTACTACTGCGTCTCCTGAGGCCCTTGCTGCGCTGCGGTGTCTGCTACTGCTGGCAGCAGACGAGCATGGCCGTAAGTACATGCGAGAAGCTCAGCTGCTGCAACAGCTGCTGCTTCTGCTGCGGTTCCTGCAGCAGCAGGTGGTGCAGCAGCTCCTCAGAGAGCAGCAGCAGCTGCTACTAGGAGACGTGTCAACTGCAGCAGCAACTCCGGAGAAGCAACTGCAAGGCAGCAGCAGCAGCAGACGTAGCGGCTTAGACAATATGTACAAGGCGACGAAGCTGCTGCTGCTGCTGCTGCTGCAGTTTGTTGCATGCAAAGAGGAAGACAGCAGTGGGAAGCCACTTGGCTTCCCGCGGCTGCTGCAGGGCGCTGCAGGAGCAGCAGATGCACCATCAGCAGATGCAGCAGCAGCAGCAGCAAGACAAGAGGGGACTAGTGCAGCAGAGTTTATTAAGAATTGCTCCGCGCTGCTGCGCTGCGGTCTTCCTTCCGTTTCTGCTGAGTTTGCTGTTGAGTTTGCTGCCGCACTGCAGCAACTGCTGCAGCAGCTGCAGCAGCACCAGCAGCAGCAGCTGCAGGATCCGCAGCAACAGCCGCAGCAGCAGCAGTTCCTGCAGCACTGCGATGCAGCAAAACAGCTCCTTGCAGAGGAACTAAGCTTACTTGCGTCTGCTGCAAGAGGAGCGGGTGCTGCTGCTGCCGCTGCTGCCCTTTCTGCACCGCAGCAGCAGCAGCAAACGGACCCCCTCTCGTGGCTGGTGCATGCAGCACTTGTGTCATCCGGAGATTTGGCGCTGCAGCAAATGCTGCTGGCTTCAATAGACATCGTACGTCAAGGGTGTAGGGTTTAGGGTTTAGTATTTCCTGTTTAGGGTTTAGGGTTTAGCGATTTGTGCTGCTGCTGCTGCTGCTGTTTGCGCTGCAGATCCTCGCAGGCAACGCTCCGCTGCAGCAGCTGCTGCTGGATCAGCTTGTTGCTGCTCTCTCAAGCACTCCCGTGCAGCAGGAGTTGCAGCAGCAGTTGCAGCAGCAGCAACTGCTGCTGCAACAGCAGCAGCAGCAAGGTAAGAGCGCTCTTATGAGCATGGCCAAAGTTGCGACACCTTTGTTGCTGCCGCCCGTGAAGGAGCCACGGCAGCAGCAGCAGCAGCAGTTGCAATTGCAGCAGCATCAGTTGCAGCAGCAGCTGGTAGTTCCTGCAGCTCTCCGCATTGCGGCTCTGCTGCACTGGTTAGCTGGGTTTGCTGCTGCTGCTGCTGCTTCGGTGGAGGACACAGCAGCAGAAGCAGCTCTTGCAGCAGCAACAGGAAAGGGCAGCAGC
This sequence comes from Eimeria sp. OTU-X, assembly GCA_904066255.1. Classification (NCBI taxonomy): domain Eukaryota; phylum Apicomplexa; class Conoidasida; order Eucoccidiorida; family Eimeriidae; genus Eimeria; species Eimeria sp. OTU-X. The sequence goes on from CAJFCX010000663.1 coordinate 9,196, forward strand.
AACATGAATGGCTGGGCTGCCAATTCAGCAGCAGCAGCAGCTTCAGCAGCAGACCCAGCTGCTGACACACAGCTGGAGCAGCGGCTACTGCAGGCTCGCGCTGCGCTGCAGCTGCTGACGTCAGCTGTACACAGCAACTTGCTCCTGCTGCAGCACTTGCTGCAGCAACCCGTTGCTCTCCTTGGACAGGAGCAGCAGCAGCAACAGCTCCAGCCGCTGCTGCAGCAAGCAGCAACTTGCCTGTTGCCGAAGCTCCTGCATGCGCTAAATATAGAAGCCCTAAATTTAAGAGTGTGTAAACCCTAAACCCTAAACCCTAATTCTGTCAGTATTGCGCTCTTCTTCCCTTGGACCCTCACATCTCCACCCCAGTCTAGGATTTAGGGTTTAGGATTTAGGGGTGTGTTTCTGCTGCAGAAGGCCGCCTCTTCGTGTGTAACGCTGCTGTTGTCTTTGCTGCTATCGTCGTTGTCTCCTGCCTGCATTGCTTTTGGTGTAGCTGCCGTCGGCAGCAGCAGCAACAGCAGCAGCAGCAACAGTACCAGTAGCAGCAGTAGCAGCGGCAACAGCAACAGCAGCAGCAGCAGGCAGCAATCGATTGCAGGAGATGAACCAGCACCTGCAGAAGTAACTGCAGCAGCAGCAGCAGAAGCAGCAGCGTACTTTGCTTCAGCAGTTCAAGCACCTTTGGCATCGCTGTTGCTCTCTCCTTTAGGTCTAATGCCCCTTATGCGGCTTCTGCGGCATGAGCAGCAGCAGCAGCAACAGCAGCAGCAACAACAACAACGACAACAGAAACAGCAAGCGCTGCTGCGTGGCTTGGCTGCGGTGCTGCTGCAGCAATCAATAGAAGTTCTACGGCAGCAAGAGGCTCTTGCTGCTGCAGACGAGCCTATACCTACTGCTGCTGATAACGGCAGCAGCAACAACAGCAGCAGCAACAGCAGCAGCAACAGCAGCAGCGTTGCTGAAGCTGTGTTGGCGACAGTTGGCATTGAGGGGTTTTGCGAAAGGTTCTCCAATATTCTTCAAACAACCGTAAACCCTAAACCCTAAACCCTAAACTCTGGATATTATTGATGGAAATGGACGGCAACTGGGGATGCAGCAGCAACTCACAGATCAGCAGCAGCAGCAGCAGCAGCAAAAGCACAAGCAGCATACATACATACATGCATGCATGCATGCACGCATGCCTGCATGTGGGTTTATGTGAGTGTTTGTGCAGGGTTTGGGGGGTTTAGGTTTTTTATTGCCACTATTGATTTCTTCTTTTGCTGTTTTCTCCCCCCTTAAAAATAACACCAGCAGCAGCAGCAGCAGCACTTCTTTTGCTGCGTATCCTCCATTGCGCATGCGTTGGTCCCTTAACATTTACCTGCAACAACAGGAGCAGCAGCAAGAGGTGCTGCTGCTGCTGCCTGCTGCAACTGTGGGGCTGCTGCGCCTGCTGGCAGTTCGAGGCCCTCGGCAACTTGTTAAAGCCTTCTTAGGCAGATGCAGTAAACCCTAAACCCTAAACCCTAGAAGACTAGGTGTCTATATAGCTCCTTTAATATCATGCGTAACAAACCCTAAACCATAAATAAACCCTTGAGACTACGGCCCCAGCTCAGTAAATTCAAGGGTTTATCAACTAGGGTTTAGGGCTTGGTGTGTTGCTGCAGCCACCGTGTCTTCTAAAACCCCCGAAGCAACTCTTCTGCTGCAAGCGAAGCGGGTTATTCGTTGGCAGGTAAACCCTAAACCCTTGCGATATGATATAGTCGGGATAGCACAGATGGATTAGAATTTTAGATGTAAAGATTAGGGTTTAGGGTTTACGGTTTGCGGTGCAGCAAGATAGCCTTGAATCTCTGCGATACAATCTTGCTGCTGCTGAGAGGCATGCAGCTCTGTTGCAGCAAGCAGCAGACCCTAAGCTGTTTGCTGCTCTTGCTGCTGAGGCAACAACGCTGTCCAAGGAGGTAAACCCTAAACCCTAATCGGGAAGTATGGTGTTGGCGGTGCTTCAGCTGGAGCTATATGCAAAGAGTATGGGACTTCGTAGGGTTTAGGGTCTACGGTTTAGGGTTTGGGGTTTGGTTTTCAGGTTCAACAGCTGCAACAGGAGCGTGCAGCAACAACAAAAAGAGCAGCAGCAGAGCGGCTGCTGCTGCTGCGGGAGATATCAGAGACAAAGGCACAATTAAGTGCTTTGCTGCTGGAGGTGCTGCAGCAAGAAGCAGCAGCAAAGGTATGTAAACCGTAAACCCTTTAGGCAAACCCTAAAACCTAAATTCAAAACCCTTACGCCAAGCGCCGTAAAGCAGCAGCAGCACCGAGCACAGAATGCCTGCCCATCTAGGGTCAAGGGTTAAGGGTTTAGGGTTTAGGGTTTGTGGTGTACAGGCTAGTGGAGAACAAGTCACGATCCTTGAGGCGCAGCTGTCAACGGTAGAGAAGCCCGCATCTGAAGTAAGCTAGGGTTTAGGGTTTAGAGTTTAGGGTTTTGAACCTCATTAGAGTTTAGGCTTGAGGGTTTAGGGTTTGGGTGTTTGTACAGCTGCAGCAAGAAGTCCGCCGTCTTTCTGCTGAACTTGCAGTGCGAAATAATCAACTTAAAACAGCAGAGGAACAGCTAGCGGTACTCTCTAAACCCTAAACCCTAATCTTTCTTAAACCCTAGACCCTAGGTCCTAAGAAGCCAAGCCAAACCGCTAGTAGAGAACAAACCCTCACGATTGCCTCTTAAACATTTTGCCTTCCTTTCAGTCCTTGCTGAGACACCAACCTGCCCGGCTAGGGTTTAGGGTTTAGGGTTTATGGTTTAGTCTTTGGGGTTTGCAGGAGCTACTTGCATTGCTGGAGTTGGTCGCTACTCGCGTTCCCGAGTCGCTGCAGTACATGTGCCCCCTTACTGACGCCCCCTCTCAATACACTGCAACAGCAGCAGCAGCTTCTGTTGCTGCTGCTGCTGACGATGCTGCTGCTGCTGCTACGGGTGCTGCGGATGCTGTTGTAGCTGCACTTGAAGGCCCAGCAGCAACAGTGAGAGGCGAAGACGCAGCAACGACAGAATCAGCAATAACAGCCGCAGCAATAACAGCAGCAGCAACCGCAGCAGCCACAACAACAGCAGCAGCAACTCAGCTCTACAGCGGCTGGGATGGTCGCTCGATGCAGCAGGAACAGCAACAGCAGCAGAGCTCTCTTACATCGCAGGTGCTCCCTACCACTGTAGGTATTGCTGCAGCTGGTGCTGC
>CAJFCX010000664.1:0-12426 GCA_904066255.1 Eimeria sp. OTU-X
GTGTGTGTGTGTGCGTCTGGGGGTGCGTGGGTGGGTGTGTTGCAGCCCCAGCAGCCTTCCTTCTGCTTACGAACAAAGAGCAGCATCAACAACAACAACAGCAACAACAGAAGCAGAAGTTCTACTGCTGGAGAAAACCTTTGTTGTCCTCGGTGGCTCTTTGCGCAGGGCAGCAGCAACAGCAGAAGCAACAACAACAAAAGAAGAACCTGCAGCAAAAAGTCCTTATTTGGGGAAGCCGCTTGTCTTTCCCTGGGGGTGCCCCTTCCGATGTCCAAACACCCACTGAGGCCGAGGCACTCAACTGTGAGTGTTTAGGGTTAAGGTTTTAGGATATCGAGCTGAGACTCAAGGATTGTAGAGTGGTTGCAGCTAAGCCTCTACAATTTAGAGCATTACTTTTTGTGCTTCGAGTTTAGGCTGTAGGCTTTTGTCCTTGATGTTTAGGGTTTAGGGTATGGGGTTTGCGTTCCTCAGCTCTAGCAGCAAGTTGGGTTGCTGTTTCATTTGGGCCGCATTTTGGGGCTGCAATACCTGGAGATGGTCGCAGCTGCGTTGTATGGGGATCCCTGCAGCAGCAAGACGGCGAACCAGGTTTGCTGCTGGTGCTGCTGTTGTTGTTGCTGCTGCTGAGCATCATAAGCAACCGCTCCGACATAAAGGCCCACGCAGCTACCAACTCGCACCAGCAGCTGCAACACCGCAGGCAGCAGCAGCAACATGATGCTTCCGCTTGTATGCTGCCACGACTGGTCTGCTGCTACTGTTACTCCTGTTGCTGCTGCAGCATTTGTGTCTCCTTTCCTGTTGGCGCTTCCGCAAGGTGCAGCAGTAGCAGCAGATGTGCAGTGCTCAGCGACAGAAATATTTGTTCTCGACAGAGACGGCCGTATATTTGTCATTGACGACGCGCTGTCTCTGCTGCAGCAGCAGCAGCAACAGCATCAACAGCAACAGCAACTGCAGCAGCAGCACCAACAGTTATTTAGGCAATTGAAGGGACTGCCTGTCAAGGGTTTCTTTTCTGGTGATTTTATCGCCAAAATGGCAATTGGCGCAAATCATGCTGCCTTCATCTCAGAACGAGGCAGATTGTGTAGGCCGTACTGCTGCTGCTCCTACGGTTGCTGCTGTTGCTGCTGGTGATGGTGGCGGTGGTGGTGCTGCTGCACTACTCACTACTAAGTAGTGCGGTGGGAGGCGCGCTGCAGTGGTTTCTGTTGCTTGCGCTGCTGCTCGTGGCGTGCCGCAAGTGTTGTTGTTTTTGCTGTTGCTGTTGCTGCAGTTTGCTGCGGCGACAATCTCTATGGGCAGTGCGGGTTGAAGCCGTCGGGGTCGAGGAACCATCACGTGGCGATGCATGAGGCAAACCCTAAGCCCTAAACACTACATCCTTGCGAGACCTCGATTAGCCGTCGTGCAGATTAAGCTGAGACGCTGGCTTCTAAGACCCTAAAACCTTCATCCCCTGTCTAAACCCTAGATCAAAAATCCCTGATCCCCAAATGCAAAACCTCACTTGCGCCTAGCTCATAGACCAGGGGCTTAGGGCTTAGGGTTGAGGGCATTGGGTTTGATGCATGCGCAGGTGTTCTTACCTGAGAAGGCGAAGGCTGCGGGCGCTGCATGCGGCGATCGGCACACTATTGTGTTGGCGACAGATGGCAGCACTTTTGCGTCAGACCCTTAACCCTAATTCCTAGCTGCCAAACCCTAAACCCCTTTCAAACCCTAAACGGCAAATGGCAAACGCCACTATGCCTTAGCATTTGTTGCCACCCGCTCCGTCCTTTCACAATATCTGAAGCGATGGTGATGCCCCAGATGACCTTTGGTTGTAGGGCTTAGGGTTTAGGGTTTAGGATTTTCGGTTTAGGTTCGGCGACGACTCGAAGATCCAGCTCGCGATTGGAGACACCCGTGCTCCAGGAGGTGCAGACGTGGAGACGACCAAGCAACCAGGAATGGATATGGGTGAGGCTCTAGGGTTTAGGGTTTAGGGTTTAGACTGTTGAAGCCGCGTGGAGCAATACTCGATTTTGGCGTATTGCCGTGCAAAAGGCAGCTGCCGGTGTGTCGCCTCTATAGTGATTTCTATGTTTTGTCTCTAAAGCCTAGGGTTTAGGGTTTAGTGTTTGGCCTGCAGCGCAAGATAAGGCTCCAGTGCAGCGAGCTGTCACCTACGGCGTCCTAGATCGGCACATTCAGCACGAACCCATCCCGTCCTTGAAACCCCCTGCGGCGGTATCACCAGAAGGTAAACCCTAAACCCTAATCTGAACCCTAAACTCTCAGTGTGAGCCGTAAGCGTACGGACAAATATCCAAATGCTCGATTTGGAAAGGGGGCCTAACTCCTGGCATTCGAGATTCCAACACACCCGGTGGTTTAGTGTTTAGGAGCTAGGGTTTAGAGTTTGCGTGCAGCGGCGCTGGGGTTGGCTACGGCTGTGGCAGCGAGCGATTTTTCGTCCATTATTTTATATCAACGTGGGTAGGTGGCCTATACCCTAAACCCTAAATCCGTGTTTGCAGGCGGTTCTGCGAGGCTGCTGCTGCCGTTTCTGTTTGACCCATTATGCAGCGGCCCACCGGCCCATGCCCCCTCCTTGCTGCTGCTGCTGCTGTTGTTGTTGGATTTGTAGTGATGCAGCAACAGGTGCTCCTGTAAATTCCCTCTTGTGCTGCGGCGAGACGACGAGGGGTCAGTGCGGGAGGACGCTACAGCAGCAGCAGCAAACGCTTCTGCCCGTGCAGGTCAGCAGCAACAGGAATAGTAACATCAAGCGGTAGCGGCAGCAACAGCTGCAATAGAAGCACCAGCAGCGTCTCATGAACCACCTTCAAACCGTAGCTCATCAGCATCATCAAACCCTAAACCCTAGCTGTGCCTGTGCTGCTGCACTGCTGCAACACTCAGCTGCCGCGGTTTCTGTCTCCTCCTTTCGCTAGTTCATTTGTCTCCGACGTCTCGTGCGGCTCCTCTCACTGTGTTGCTGCCCTAAACCACAAAACCCTTGTTGCTTGGGGGATAAACAGTCAAGGACAAGTTGGCGCGGGACACCGAGGCAAGCAAACCCCAAACCCTGGACGCAAACCCTAAACCGTGAATTCCCCAAACTAGACCGTAAACCTTGCTTGCATATACGACCTATTGGAGCCCAACACTATAGGCTTGACGACATCTCAAGGGCTTCTTCTGTGGGTAGGGTTTAGTGTCTAGGGTCTAGGGTTACTGCGTTACAGGCATTGTCACGCCAGCCCGCTGCGTGCGGCTGCCATGGGAGGTTAACGTGAGCTCGGGAGAGACAAAAATGTTGGCAAATGCATCAGGAAAAGATACCGACACAAATATACAGCAAATGCACATAGCGAAACTCAGCTGCGGCTTCTCCAACTCGGCAGTCATCGTAAACCCTAAACTCTAAACCGCAGGTCTTCTTTTTAAACCTCTTTCTTAAGGGGCAGGTCCTGTACAGGGTTTAGTGTCTAGTGTTTGACATTTTGCATGTAAAACCTAGTATTTGGGTCAAAGGGGCACAGGCCAGTGTAGGGTTTAGGATTTAGGACCCTAGGCCATAAATTCACCTTCCTGCTGCATATGGTGGAGCTGGTGCTACTGCTGCTTAGGCTGCTGCTGCTGCACGACGGATAGTGGTAGACGGCTCATCTCTGTAGTCAGATTCGTTGTCAGAGACGCCGTCGACTCAGAGGCAGGCATTAAGTTTCAGGGTCTGGGGTTTAGGGTTCAGGAGTTTCAGGCACGACGTCCTCTGCACCATTGCTTAGTTGACTAGCAGAGCCAACAGCAGCGGAAGCAGAAGCAGAGCAGCATGTAGAATTAGTAACAGCAGCAGGAACGCCAACAGCAGCTGGAATAACGGCACCACAGTTTTTCGTGCGGGTTGAAGCATGCGGTCTGTCGGGGCAGTTTTGCATGTTGAGTCTAGAGGGATGTAGGGTGTATAATCACTGTAAGTATTTTATACAAACTTTAGTATTAAACCCTTATTAAATAAACCCCTACATTAGGGATTACGACGTAGCTTCGTACCGACATCACCCACACGAGTCTTAGACTTCATTATTTAAGGTATGATGCAGAAGGTTGAGATCAGGCGAAGTTGTGGACGTTGTTGAGTTGCACAAGAGGTAAAACCCTTATTTGTTGCTTAAACTGATTGCTGCAGTTGCCGCAGCTGCTGCACTAAGACTCTTCTTGGCGGTCGAGCAGCAGCAGCAGCAGCAGCAGCAGCGGCGACCGCCGCAGCAACCGCAGAGTGGCGAGGCAAACCGTGCGTCTCCAGGTGTATAATTCGTCGGTTTAATATAAATGTTTTAAAATCCTTAATTTTTATTTCATGAAAACACTTAATAGGGTCCTAATCGTCTGATTGTTCTGTAGCTCTTCCCGTTGCTTCCTGAGCTCACTACGATTTGAAGTGTTTACGATTTAGAGTTCCTTCTTGGCGAATTTTCTAGGATATTTTATCTTATATCACTGATGACAGTGTCTTCGACAAGTTCACAGAGAAGACTTGCCAAACCCTCTTAAACCGTAAACCCTAGTAGTCCGCTCTCTCTTTTGGGGCCCCCTTTGGGGCCGCAGCAACACGAGTTCTCCTTTCTGTCTTTTTCCCCCCCTGCATTGACTCTTTATTTTCTCTTTCATTAGAGGCATCTGCAGCAGCAGTAGCAGCGGCATTGCCAGCAGCAGCATCATCTGGCTTATTATTGGCAACAGCCCGATTCCTCGGCAGCAGCAGAAGCAGCAACAGCAACAGCAGCAGCAGCAGCAGCCCGATCCGCAGCAGCAGCAGCTGCAGCAGAAAGATGACTTCCCCCATTGGCCCTAATGGCAGCTATCTGCCCCCCCTCAAGTCCGCGAGTTCAATGGGCGCAATTGTCTTACCTGTTGAAGAAGAAAACAGCAGACACCGCAATGGGGTTAGATCAGAAGGGTATGAAGATGACTTCGTGTCTGTTGGCACTTCCCCCCAACCCCAGGCGCCTGCGCCAAGAGGCCCTTCCCCGGGGGGATTGCATGCTGTGACCATTGGACCACCCAATGGTCCGCCCGTGGTCTACGGGGGGGGAGCCTGGGGGAGACAGCAATTCGGTGCAGCGCAGCACCCCACACGAGCACAGCAGGTGCAGCCGGTACTTATGTCTCCTGATGGGGTCTCCCCATACGTGATGGCTGCTGGAGGCGACAGAAGCTTTCGCCCACCAGGACAACAGCAGCAGCCACAGCAGCCGCAGCAGCAACTGCAGCCGCTGCAGCTGGTGCCGGAGAACGGGCGTTTGATGCGCTTCAAGTCCTTCAAGAGTTCAGCAGCAAGGAAAATCGATCTACACATCAAGCAGGGGATGGGGTCATTCCTGCTGCTATGGATGTCCTCAGCTGTCCTCCTTTTTCTCTTCCTACAAGAGTCAGTCTAGGGTAGAAGGAGGAGGGTTGGTGGGGTTCAGGGTTTTGGGTTTAGCTATTAGCGTTTAGGGTTTAGTGTTTAGTGTTTGAGGGCTGTGCTCAGGCTGGTGTTTAACTTTACTTCTTTTAATGGCCGCTGCATCGGGCCCGTCTTATACCCGCCATGGACGGATCCTGCGTCTAGCAGAATGGTGCTTGAACACTAAACACTAGACCCTAAACCTTAGACCCGAAAAGTCAGACAGCGGGGGAGGCGCTACCTCCCGAAATATAACTTCTTGGACTAGAAACTCCGATGTAGAGTAGAGGGTTTAGGATTTAAGGTTGAGTAGGCGTGGATTTAAGCGTTTAGGGTTTTCAGGGGCTTAGGGTTTAGGGTTTATTGTGTTTGCTGCAGCCTAAGTTGGTCTCTTTTGGTTACGGAGCATGCGAGACGAACTTGGGGCTCCGCGACACCTATCCAGAGGCATCAGCACCAGATGAACCAGCGACAGCAGATCCAAGTGTGCTGCTGCAGAAGCTATTTCCTCCGAAAAGATGTGCTTGGGGAACGTGTGCGGGAGACAGGGGATGGCCTTCCAATCTCGTCAAGAACGGAGCAAGAGCTGCAAACCCTGCTTCTTCGGATTCGCCCAACTGTATGCTATAAACCCTAGACCCTAAAGGGGGAGCCACGGAGTCAGCAAACCCTAGCTGCAACCGAGTAGCATTGATTTGCAATGTAGGCTCTAGTGTCTAGACGGTATTTGGTCTAGGGGTCAGGTTTTTGCTTCCGAGTGGGTTGCATTTCCTCACTATGGTTTGCGGTTTGGGGTTTAGTGTTTCTCCGTGGGGTTTGGGGTGTACAGCTCGCATACTGTCGACCTTGGGCGCCCTTGACACGAACCTTATCCGCAACTATGGCGAAGTATACAGGGTCTTTTGGGCCTCCTTTTTGCATGGGGGTTGGGTGCATTTGGCTATAAACATTCTTTGTCAGATGGCGGTTCTCTTCATCCTTGAACCCGTAAGAAAATGCAAAACCTTTCTGATAATGATCTCTAACTTGCAGCCTTTACTCTCGTACAGGAGGTGTATATCGGCTCGGCGGTGGACCGACCTGGGGTATAGGGTTTAGGGTTCTGGGCTGAGGATTTAGGGTTCCGCGCAGAGGCTTTCGGGTTGCGAGCTGAGGGTGTAGGTTTCCGGGCTGAGGCCTTAGAGCTTGCGACGCAGGTGTGGGGTTTCTGGCGATGTCTGCTGACTTGGATTGTTAGCGCAATGTCAGGAAATCTCCTTAGTGCCGTCTTTGATCCTTGTACGACCACTGTTGGGTCTTCCGGGGCCCTTTATGGCCTCTTGGGAGGCTTAGTGCCCTTTGCAGTAGGTGAGGATAAGGGTTTAGGGTTTCTGGGTTTAAAGGTCAGGTCGTGGATGCCCGAGTTGGGGGGGTTGGCATCCAGCATTTAGGGTTTAGGGTTTGTGCACTCTACCGACCCAAATTCGCGAATGGGGGCAGCGAGTTTAGTGTTTCAAGAGTGCAGCTTACGCGGTAGTGTTTACGGTATATGGTTTGGGGTTTTGCCGTTTTTGCAGAGAACTGGGACTTCTTGCATTACCCATGGTGTGTGCTTGCCATCGTCATTGTTGTTATTGTGAGCTTCTGACTATACGCTAAACTCTAAACCCTTGTTCACCCGAAGTATAATTCCTCCTACGGCCAATTTAGCAGCCTTTACAGTCTCTCATCTCCCGAAGGGTTCATGGCCTAGGGCAAGGGTGAATGGTTTGCGCGCAGGCCACTGCTCAGCTGAACAGCATGGGGGGCTTCTCCGCAGTTGACAACTTTGCTCACTTGGGTGGATGTCTTGGTGGATTACTCTTCGGTTTTGCCACAATATACACCCTGAGACCCATCAGGTGAGTGCTTAGCGTCTAGGGTTTAGGGTAGAGTTTAGCTTAGGTGTCGGCTACGCCGACACCTAAGCTAAACTCTACGCCTTTCACGGTGTATGCACAGCTGAGGGGAGGTTTGGTTTGTCTCAGATTTCACCTTACCGAGGGTTTATACTTTGATTAGTAGGGCGTAAAGTATAGGGCTTATGCATCCACCGGGGCTTCATGGTTTGAGGATTAAGATTTAAACTGTAGGATTAATTTAACAGTGGATGATTCTAGGGTTAGGAGTGTCGGGTATAGTACTTTAGGATTCGATTTGTGTCTTCCTCGTAGGAGATTCTCTCTATCTACTTGGTGGGCGCGAGTGCGGCTCTGCTGTTGTCGTCGTTGTCTATCTCCTTCGAAGAGGAGTCTCCTTGAGTCACGCATCAGGAGGCAGGGTAAATAATTCATTGCAGCGACAGGCCTTTAAACCCCATATATTGTAATGGTCAGAATACGCACTACCAGGTTGGGTTTGGAGTTTAGGGTTTAATGAGGGTTTAGAGTCCAGGGTTTGCGCTGCAGAGGCGAAGACACAGGTGGAGTTGAGGGAATTACGCGCAGGGGGGCCCAGTTTCTTGTGGGGAAGTTTTCTTGAGTGGTTTGTTCGTCTGGCGGCTCTTGCCTGTCTGGTCAGTAAACCCTCATGGATGCCCAATAAAGCCATAACTTAACTCCCTATGCAACGAAACGCAAAGCGGATATTTAGTGCTTTAGTCGCTTTAGATCGTGTTCGGTCGTTGTCTCCAAACCTTCCACAATTGAATTGTATGCATAGTGTGCATTGCGCCTGTGGGAGACGCAGAGATATTTGAAATAAACAATATCTATTTGCATTATATATATATATATATAATTAAAATAGATATTGTTTGGTGTGGGGTTTAATTTGCAGACGACGTCTTTGGTGTACCTATGGCTGTACCTATTGGAGCCCGCGTACTACGAGCAGCTGAAGGCGCCTGGGCGTATTTCGTTTTTGGGTTCTTTGGGATGTCACTGTTGCCGGTTGCCCTCTGCGGCAGCAGTGCAGTCGAGCGAGGCTCTCTCGCGGCTGCCTCCTCACCACAGCATCAAGCTAAATGCTGGCCACTTCTGGTGCTTCGAGAATGAGCTCAACGCCGACTACTTTTGTGGAAGACTCTTTCGCAAGCACTAGATGATTAAGAACAAACACAAGATGCAACACGGACTGTTCTTACTTGCTCAGGAGGACCACGCCTTGCAGCAGCGGGCCGTTCTGAGGTAGAAGGCAGAGGACCTTGGGGTCCCCCAAGGTGCTTGGATATATCCATGTGGGGCCCCCAGGAGCACTCAGGGACCTTTTAGGAGGTCCCTTGAACCCCAAAATGCCCCCAGGGCTCTTTGGGATTCTCGTTGTAGCGTGTACAGAATAGTATGAAGAAGCGCTGCAGGTGGATAGGTGCATGATGCCCTCAGGATGCGATGTATTTCGATCTTGCAGTTCGCCCGCGCCTTCCTGGCTTGTGTTTAGCTGTGTTGTCTTGCACTTTATCTGTAGCGAGATCTAGGAGAGGGTTTTCTCTCTCGTTTTTAGTTTGGGAAGGAGTAGAAATTTGGATGGAGGGAGGGAGCGGGGGTGTTCCCCCTCGACGTCCCTTATTTCCCCTTCACCGTGCAGCTTTTTGCTGTTCTTCCTGGTGCAATTTGAGCGGCGCTGAAGGCGCGAGCTTGAAAAGAAGGTAGTACAGACATGTAGATATGAGGCTGTGGGAGGCAAAGTCCCCCATTTGGGCCACCGTCATTTCTTCCATTTCGATAAGTTGTTTTCTTCGTGTGTGGGCTGTTTGGTGGGCGCTGATGACCCCCAAGCATAAGACTTCAGATATGTTCGCAGACAGATAGCACGGGACAAAGCGCTTAAGTATAAGTAGGACCTAGGATGTACCTTGTACTGCATCTGTGGGTATCCTCTCACAGCGTGTTAGCATTTAATTTGCAGCATACGGTAACTGCGTCATATGCCCTCTTCAAGTGCGTTCTGACTCTTACTCTGGTGTGTGCTGCTGTTGTTTTCATCGCCTGAGTCGCTTCGCTGGTGCCACTTACGCTTACGCGCTGATGTGGGGGTTGATTGTCAGACACCAGTGAATTTACAGCGTAGAAGCGCTCTCCCGATGTAAAAAGGACATAATCTGTCTGGCTACACCGTCAGCCTCACGGGGGAGACACGTGCACCGCGTCTACTTCTGTGGAAGTGTTGCCTTGCAGGAAGGTGTGTTGGGTCGCATCGCAAGCCATCGCCCCTGCGACGCTTCTATGGGATTGTGCCTGGGTCGCCTAGGGTGTAGGGTGTAGTCCAGCTGTATTCCTGGGCAGACGTCAAATAGTCCAATTAAACTTTGTAGCGCCACATGGCAATAAGGGGCAGTTGAGAACAGCGAATTCCGCCAACACGCGTGGGCAGACTGCTGCACAGCACTTGAAGGCAAGTTTTGAAGAGAAGCCAGGACACAAGTTTTCGAGGGATTCTACCCTAAATATTCTTCCAGAATTTACTCATAATGGTGAAGAGGACCTCAGCTGTGGAGGCAACTGGCGCTTGGGCGCATCCGGGTTGAAATGTCTCTGCGGCGGAATTAAGTTAAAAGCCAAGTTAAAAGCCTTCAGCTCTACCTACCTAGCATGAATTAGGAGAGCTATGTTTAGATGGCACGTGGGTGTTTCCTTGCATACACTTTAATAGTCGGGAAGAGACGGCAATTGTTGCTACACCTAAGCGCTTTTTCCGCTTTGGTTTGGACGGCGAAGGATGCGCTCGTCAGGAGAGGAGTCCGTCCTATCTTGCATGGAATGCCAAAGTCGCGGAACACTCTTAAACCAGGACTCTTGAAGAGTCTTACAATTTCCAAACGAATCTGAGCGGATATATCCGTAAATTTGCTAGTAAGATTAACTTCATCTAGTGGCCGGTAACATTTACCCTGCTGCGGATAGAGTACGCAAAATATGCCAGCCTCATTTACAATTCGTGTCCACTTACAGCAGATGGAGTGGCCCAGTTATTTAGTAGCCGCGTTCCATGGTCTTCGCACAGTCAGCACTACTGGTGGGTCCCCGATTTTCGTCGGCTCATTCTGGTGGAAGCGCAACGGTGAAAGTGCAACGCGCCTTAAAATCGACAACACTGCCACCAAATACCGTGAGGCACATGCTCAAACTGAGGGCAGCAGCATCAACCTTTTTGCAGCATTTGCGAATATATACCATCAAACATTTATCCAGCTGCCGTGATTTCCTCAATTTGGGGAATGGATGTATAAAGGGAAAACGCCCACTTCGACGCAACGCCGTCTGTGTTTACGGATCCCATACGAAGCGGCATTGCCTGGTTGTTAGCAGCCTGCACAGTACCCACGCCATGGCCAACTCCCATAGGGAGCTAGCAACGGCGCGGGGATGCAGTATGAAGGCACAAAAGGATACGAACGCCTTTCAAAGTGGTTTGGGTGGAGTTCTAAGCTCTTTGCAGCGTGCACAGGGCCAAGCCGGCAAAGAAATTCCTACCTTCTATGTTTAACGCCCTTCCCTGTGGGTCCCGTCGTTGACGTTGGCTTGCAGCATCCCTTACTTCCAAAGTGAAGGCTTCATCATGCCCTTAATGGGAGTTTCCAAGCGGTTAATGAAATCACCGAAGTTCTCCCGAACTCCCTTCACAAAACGCCAATAACACGGAAGGTGGTAATGGAAGGTACTGAGGTCATGGACAGTCGTGGAAAGACTAGCACCGGCTGCCACAAGCGAGAGTATTATATCGAATTGCAGGATAACGGCAACAGTAGTGGAATTTTGCCAATCGGGTCTGCAATGGATTTAAGTACGAGCATCAGCTTGCTCTGGCTTCGGTGTTTGGTGCTACTCGAATGCTCCACCAAATTTATGATTGGTAAAGAAAGGGAATGGGAGATGCAGCATTGTTAACACGAAGTTGGTACGCGTACTTCTGCCTGTGCGCGCAATCTCACCTATTGACGCCGGACAACAAGTGAAAGAATGGCCTTCAGTCTAAGCGAATGCAGAAAGGCTGCTTGGTTGCTTTTGATTTTGGGGCCACCTCGCAGAACACCGCGCGTTGCAGCCCGTTACAACTGGTGGATGGTTGCCTCCGATCCCCAGCTGCCCAAGGCCCTTGTACCGTTGTGATCACGACTGCTGAATGTGTGCGAGGAAGCTAGTTGCTCATTGGAAAGCACTCCGCCCTTACCACTACTGCAGCTCTCAATGTTCCTTAGCTGATATCGCGGAATGGCGCTGCATAAGAGAAAAACGTCTACCCCACTAACAGCAGCATAACCTTTTTTCGGCGTTTGATACTGCAATCGCACGCACAGCAACGACGATTCACCGCCTTCACCATCTGTATACGGGAGGCCAGGGACAAACAAAATGTTGCATTCCCGAACTGGCTTTCTACCTCTAGGGGCAAGGGCACATAGATACCGTCTCCCACACACTGTGTTAGAAACAACCACGAACGCCACCACCTATTTTCGCACGGACGTCCAGGGATAAAGGACGTCATCTCCAGCACAAACGGCTACATGCATAATTACCGAATTGTACCAAATTCTGTGTGTTGGCAGGGCTCTTCAAAACGGTGATAGGTGAAAGCAGAAGTGCAAACAAGATTCCGTCGCCGGGACTTGAACCCGGGTCGCGCGGGTGAGAGCCGCGTATCCTAACCACCTAGACTACGACGGATGGCTACAAAATCTCTGTCGTCAACCCGACACTTACTCCTCAATGCTCTTACTCGTCCTGTGCCATCATCTCTACTCCAACGACCACCGCACAACGGAGGCAAAATTCAACCTTCGCGCCAAGGTCTTCTCACCGTCCCTTCTGGTAAGTGTCTCATGACTTTCCCAACAACTTCAGTGGACAGGCCCACCCACGCCAAGAACAACATACTCAGAAATTAACTCTTTCCAGAGTGAGACAAAGCCTCAAAACCTTCCGTATCTAGCCCCTCGTTGCGTGTCTGCAAGGTGTAGTATTAGAGGGTGTCACGGCCTAAACTAAAAGGGCCTTTCCAACCCCAACTGCAGGTAGGGA
>CAJFCX010000665.1:0-12417 GCA_904066255.1 Eimeria sp. OTU-X
TATATATATATATATATATATATGCATATACATATTACATGTATAAATACTCAGTCCACAGGTATAGTGCACTCCATTCCACACAAGTGTCTTCAACGGTTTCTTAAGAAAAAAGAGGGAAAAAAGAAGAAGAAAGGAAAAAATAAACATACCCAAACCACCATTGCCAAGGGCGGGATCGTGTTCGAACTCATAGAGCTGCTCCAAGTTGAATCCCAAATCTGCCAAAGCTGTCCGATAGTTCTTCTCGATGTCAAGATTCACGAGTGCATTTTGAAATGCTGAGGGGGAAAAAAAAGGACGAAAAAAAAACCTAAACCCTAAACCCTAAACCCTAGATCTCGCAGAATCCACTAAACGAACGACCCATTTTTAATGTGCTGGTGTTCCTGTCTGTCGATCTACTGGCACAATGACGTTGGGTGAGACTCCTCAATACGGATATCTGTGCCCCACTAAGCCAGAGAAATTAAACATGATAGGAAAGAAAGAATACTGACCACGGCCCAACAGGAACTCCAACGACAGGTAGTAGGCCCTCTTCACGTCCTTCTCATGGAAGAAAGCGTTTGTGTCATTCAGAGTTTCAATGAGACGGTCGCGAACAGAGAAAGCGGCAGCCCTGTAGCACGACTCCGGGTCCAAGTTGAAGCGGGTTTTTGCAAGTGTGTACTCCTACAGGGAAAAAAAGGAACAGAAAGCGGAAAGGAAACCCCCCTAGTTATTGAAACATGTCTGTTTCAAGACGGCGGTAAACAGAAACTTGTTCCAAACTATCGGGGTGTACGTACACCTTGGCGGCATTTGCTTGCGTAGCTTACCACATGGTTGACTATGCTTCTCTGAATGGAGTGCACGTCGGAGGGCAAGTATGTTTCCATGAGTTTCCATAGTTTCTCTTTCTTGTCGTCTGCATGCGGGTCCTCCACAACGTTATACATACCGGGGATGGTTCGCGGCACTGCGCCTGTCAGCTTTGAGAAGGAAGCCTTTCGCTTCATCTCCCAGTGCTGGTTGGTGTCACTGGAGAACACATCATCGACTCCAGTTGCCATTTTCTCTATATTTCACTGCGGAAGAAGAAAGAAACAAAAGAAGAAAAAGATACAAACAAATCAGAGGAAGCCCGCCCGCCGGACGCCTCCACCTGGAATTCGCAAGCACAAACCACAGACCAGTGCTGTGGCGAGCGCGGCGTGAGCGTTCAACTTGAAAGAAGAAATTTAAAGGCGCAGTGCAAACCACAAGAAATTCTTCTGGATTAAATTCAACAGCTTCCACAGCAACCGCCTTCCACTTCTAGGGAACGCTGCTGTGTGTGCGGAGCTGCTGCTGCTGCTGCTGCTGCTGCTGCTGCACAGTCCGTCCACACAGCGCCTGAGTTCGAATGGAGGTGGTGCTTCTCTGCGCAATCGCGCCGCCTTTTTGAGATAGGTGAATTATTTGACTTCTGCAAACTGACATACGCATATCCTACACTTAAGCAGTAGCAATTAATTGTATAAAAACCCTTTGCTGGCGTCTCATAACCAACTCCGCTGGCATGGAGCGGAGTCGTTGTTCAACGTGCATCAAAGCTCATTAGCTGTCTCCAAAGCACAACTGTTGTTTCTTTATATGCATTTATTTCTTGTATTTCAGTTTCTGCAGAATTCACCCTTACATCTGACCTCACCTGCAACCAGCAGGCCATCCAAATGGTAGCCAGTACTGGACCCTGCCCGCTATCAGCCACTACTATCATGAGGCTGTCAGTACACCCGAGTCTCCACACACCTTCTACTCAACACTCATACGAGTTTATGTGAATATGTAGGGAGGGATTATGGAGGCTCACTGCCTCCCCTTTGGCCTGCATTCGAGGCTAACCACAGTGTTCTTGCTACATGTACTATTGATGATTTCTAGAGAAATATGTGTCTTCTTACCACTGCATCTAGTATTCCTGTTGGCTGGTTATCTGTATTTGTGCCCCTGTTCTTCTGAAGAGGTGCTGGACGGGCATAAAGCGAGGAACATCCATGTGGGGGCAGCACAGCGCAGCTAAGCGATCGCTTTACCGCTGGAAAAATTGAATTATTTCTGCTTTCTATTAAAGGTGCACATTGTCCCTCATATGCCTAAGCCACGGGAAAATGCCTTCCTATAGGTGCTGGCACTGAACATGCGTTTTCTCCAGCAATATTTGCGGTGGGAACTTACGGTGTCTGAACACCTATACATCTATTGGAGGCGATAGCCAATATCAACTAATTAAAGAACGCGTCCAATAGATGTTTCGCATTGCTACTCTCCTGCTACACTGGTTTGCACTACTACAGCTGACGACAGCCCTCAGCTAAGGCTGAGGAATATCTTGACAGAAATAACCTCCTTGGATACAGAAGCCAAGGTGCCAGTGCACCTTTTGAGGTGACGGCATATGCTTCAGAAACATACATATGGTTAAGTACTTTCAGACTAAATGCTCATGCACCGTATGAATACACGCATCGAGCATAGGGAGGCCGTTATTCAAAGAAACTGCAGTTGTAGCGGCGCCCCCATGCCAAGAGCAGATGAGTCATTGAGCAGTGGTTTTATACCCTTACATACTCAGTCAAGAGGCAACAGTCCTATAATTTATGTTCTGCTCTTGTACCACTGCCAGCACCACCAGCAAACGCCTCTATAGGCAGCACTACATAAAATTCTGCACAAGCTGCCTTTGGCGCATTCATGAACAATGGAAGTAATTCTCAAAATTCAGTGCCGTTTGTGCGGCGTTTTGATGCAACCATCGAAATCTTGTTAAAAATATGCAGGAAACATTTACATATGCGTAAAATTAAAGTGTACATACTAATAGCGTTCCTATCCCCCAAAATATGAACCAAATAAGAGTGATACCTAAGCTCTGAGCTAGCCGTAGGTTGAAGAGGATATATCACAGGGAGCACCTTAAAACAAATATATCAACTATCCTACCCACGAGACAGAACCAACAAAATATTCCGGGGTTTTCTCCCCCATTCATGCACCGCTGGACATCCATGCCTGGAGTTGCCCCCCGCTGCTACAATCATGCTTTTGAGGAGAATTGCTTAGTTCCATTGACGAAGCCACTTAGGGTGTCGGTCTTCTTGCCATTGAACTCAGTAGTGACCGTTTTCCATGGTCTCCGCTCACCACTACACCAGCTTCCGATAGTTCAATAATCTCAACCAGCGACTTGTCGCAATGATATAGAGGACAGTTAGAAGAAATTGCAATAATTCAATGATTTACAGCAAACCAGATTCAATTTTATGGTGTATTGTACATCACCTCGGTTGATTCAGACAGAAGACGCAGGCCAACGCGTCTCTACTAACTGCGTGGGGATGTTGCTGGCCGTATATCCTGCAGAGAGCCTTGAAAGGAGTGTTGTCCACTAGAACTAAGTCGTCCGGGCTAAGTAACTGCCGTACGTCTTCTCCAACACTTGAGGAGAAAAAAAGGCTGAATTTTCTACTAGGTCTATGGGGAGAATGCCTACATCACTGCGGACTATTTCTACATTAGAGGGCTCCTGCAATTGTGGGTTGTGCGCATCCTGGAGTCCTGTCAGCTGCGCCGGAGACACGTGTGCACATAGGGGAGCGAAAATACCGGATATTAGGAAGTGAGCATTGAATGCTGTAATCGAGTGTGAAGATTCACGATGTCATCCGGGTGACAAGAGGAAAAAGCTGGCAGGGAACACTGGCTCACCTTCTTGCTATTCGGGCCCCCAGGCTTCCTCATATGAAGGGCATAGGAATCGACTTTAATTATTTACTGGCAATGTAAGCAATACATTTTGCTGGCAATGTAAGCAATTAATTGTTGCATAGCAGCCAACTTGGGACCAAGTAAATGTAATTGCCAACCTAGGACGGTTGGTGCTGCCACTGAGTCAGTCACGCATCAGCGGTGGTTAACGGTACAAAAAGTGGGTGAAACGTGATATTAGTGTGTAGGTTAGAATAAACCAGATCTAGAGGAATACGTTTAAGGCCGAATTTGAGGTGAAAGCGACAAAAATATCGTCTGGTGGGCAGCGCTGGGAGACGCCATGATACGGGAGCGACAGAATATATAGCGGAGCGGGAAGCTTTTAAGCATTCAAGTAGTTGCAGCCAATTCAACGAAAGCTGATTATTTGTCGAAGACTTGGTATGAATCCATAAATTACTTTTTTTTGTGCAGTTAGGCACGAGACAGCTCACTCATCTAGCGGACCGGCACGGCGACAACAGAGCTGACGGTCACGCACAGTGCGGGATGAAATCGCAGCGGTTAGAGGGTAAGCATTTTAAATTATAACTTGGGAAATATATCTGATAAAAATTTTCTTCTTCTTAGGGGAAAATACGCAGAAATGAGCACTAGAGCGAGGGCAACTGAGGGCGGCGTGCACCAGCGATCGTCGATGAACCATCTTTACACCTGGGTTTGAACGAGGCAAGGAGAAAAGGTATTTTTTTTATGCTTTTTTAAAATGCAAATTCAGACATTTTTGCTTTCCTGAGAAGAATTCCGAGGGAGTGGCTACAATAAGCAAGCGCGTCGGAGGCTGACGGTGCTCGCCGCACAGCTGGCCGCACACACGACATACGCTGTAGCTAGCTTGGGCGATATCGAGTTGGATCTACTGACGTCCTCACAACTTCTGCATCCCTAAAGTGGGACTCTTCTCCTTTGAGTGATCTCAACATTTCTTCTTCCTTTTTCTTCTTCGAGCTTCTTTAGCTCGATTTTCTGGCCCTTGCAGCTCTCCGCGGGTGCAGGGCGCAGCCAGCTCACTACTGCCTTTCACAGCGTCGTTCCCCACCTTGGCCCATGTGCCACATGGCCATTTTTCTTCAGTTTGTTCATGAGAAGAGCTGCTACGGTGTAGCTCGAACTCAACTTTAAACGCAGCCGTTTCAGCGGCGACAATATGCTGCATCGCAACCCGCGGTGGGCGCTTTGTGCAGCCCTCGCTGCACTCTATGGCGGAACAGGAATCGCCAGTAAGTCCAAATCTCATAAGAAGTTCACTTTAAGCTGCTTCAAACACTTTATGGCGAGTTTAGCCTCTGAAGCTGCCCTTCGCGCCGGTGGCTCACTGCTCGTTCCCTCCCTTGGTCGCCTATGGGACGACCGAGCCGTGAGCAGCACTGCGCTCCTTCTGCTCGCTTGTGCCTATACAGCAGCAGTTTTGTGCTTCCATTTCATGTAAATTCATGCATTTTGAGACTTCAGCTGCATCGGTGCAGTGGAGGATCTGTGGCTTGCGTGCACTGAAATTTCTAGCGATGGTCGTAGGGAGTGGCGCCACGCTCTGAGACTCAAACTACATGCTGCAGTGGTGGTAGCAGCGTCAATTTGCCATATTATGGGTTTTCGCAACAAGAAGCAAACAATACAGGAGGTCTTCAGCCTGCCGCCACTTCTCTGCACTGTGCTGTGTCTGCAGGCGCCGAAGGTAACAATGAATTGAGCAAGTGCGAATCTGGGTGGACACCCTGGACTAACTGCAACCCGCAAACTGGTCTGCGGGAGAGGCACAACTCCCTGTGCGAGGAATGGGTGGAGGTTGAGGAATGCCAGAAGCAGACAGGATGTAAGTTGTTTTGTTTGTACGCTGTTCCATGTGGCGACATCTTTGTGCTGGCTGATCTTTATGGTCCCTCGGGAAAGGCAAACTTTTGCTGATCATTTATTTATGCGTTCGCGTCCAGTTCAAGCGGTGCCTTGCATTGTGGTTGGCGGTTGCGTGCAGGTGGCAACTGGACTCCTTGGACTCCTGGCGATATGTCGTGCGTGGTGGGACAGTTTCAAACCCGTAACAGGGAGGGGTGCCCAGAGGTGCAGGAGGTGAGGGCATGTAAGCCTGTCCTTGTAGAGTGCAACGATCAGTGGACCCCCTGGACAATGTGCGATACCAACCACGTCCAGGAAAGATACAACTCACAGTGCGGACCCGTCGAAGTCCGCGAATGCAACATGGACGACGCAGAGATCGAGAAATGTATGTTATTGATTTACAACTGACGAAGGGCTGGGGGGAGCACGCAAGATTAGCTTTTACCACCACACACACAACCTTAAGAACGTGTACGATGCAATGCATGGTTCTTCTGATGAACTCAGTGAACTAAGTGAACTGAGGCCATTGTGACTAAATCAACATCTTGTATGCGTACTTGCCTGTGAAACAAACGGAGAGCATTGACGAACTGTTTATTTTCTCTGTTTGCTTTTGTACACTCTGAGCACGGGTTGTCTCCGACTGTTCGTTCGCACATGCACACTTGTATTGCATTTGGTGGTAGTAATTGGTGCGCTGGTAATCTAAACCCGTGTATGGATTTGTATTGCTGTGCGCAGGCGGCGAGTTCGTGGATTGGGATCCCCCTTTGAATGGAGACTGCGTACGCGGGGCGACCCACACACGTTACCGTCAAAACTGCCCAGACCGCAAGGAGGTGCGGGTGTGCGGAGCCTTTGATTGCAGCAGCTGCTCTGTAAACGCCACTTGCAATCCCATAGCTGCATCCTGCGAGTGCAAGCCTGGTTTCCGCGGCAATGGGAAGACCTGCGAGGCCTTCAACCCCTGCGAAGATACCCCTTCACCTTGCGACAGCAACGCCATATGCACACCAGACGGCAATGACGCCAAATGCCAGTGCAAGGCAGGCTGGGACGCAGATTCCGGAGCAGGCAGCAGCACGAAGCCTTGCGTTGAGGTCGACGAGTGCGCATCCAATACACATCAGTGCCCGGCACATTCCACATGCGTCAACACCAAGGGCTCTTATAAGTGCGACTGCAACCAGGGATACGCCAAGGGCGAGGACGGACAGTGCCATGACGTCGACGAATGCACCAACGGAGAGCACGCGTGCCCCGCTCACTCCACTTGTGTGAATACAGCTGGTAGCTACGAGTGCCGCTGCGACGCCGGGTACAGCGGAAATGCAACTGCAGACAGCCCTTGCAAGAACATTGACGAATGCGCCAACCCCAACGCCTGCTCGGCCAACGCTATCTGCACAGACACCGACGGCTCCTTCACCTGCAGCTGCCCCGAAGGGTACAGCGGCCAGGGAACCCATGACTCTCCCTGCTCCAAGATCGACTTCTGCGCAGATCCCTCACTCAACACATGCGGAGTCCACTCCACTTGCGTAAACACCCTCACAACTTTCAAGTGCATCTGCGATGCGGGCTATGAAGGCGCCGGCACTCGCGACAGCCCCTGCGTGGACGTGAACGAGTGCTCGAACGAGAAGCCCACAAACAACTGCAACAGAAACGCAGTCTGCACCAACACCGAGGGATCCTACACCTGCGAATGCAAGCCCGGTTTCTCTGGCGACGGCATGGGTCCCTCCGGGTGTACCGACATTGACGAGTGCGCGGCGGAGCAGTCACCCTGCGACCCTCACGCATCCTGCAGCAACACCGAGGGCTCCTATGTATGCACCTGCAACTCCGGCTACGAACCAGCTTCAACTGACGGGCATGCATGCAAAGATATCGACGAGTGCGCCACCGGTGCAGCTGGTTGCCACGTGTCAGCACAGTGTCTGAACACGGACGGCAGCTACGAGTGCAAGTGTCTTGAGGGCTTCGTCGGCGACGGAAAGACCTGCAGCGACGTCGATGAGTGCGCTGCGGCGACATCCCCTTGCGGTGAAAACACTCACTGCCAGAACACAATCGGCAGCTACGAATGCGAGTGCAAGGCTGGCTATGGCAACATGCAAGACAAGGCATGCAGCGACATTGACGAGTGCAAGGATGCGAACACCAAGATCCCTGACAACTGTCTTTGCGTGAACACCGATGGCAGCTACACCCTTGAGGCGAAAGCTGGATACGAATTGACGAACGGCGAGTGCGTCAAGATCGACTTCTGCGCCCGCGGCGCATGCAACCCGCTGGCCTCCTGCAAGGAGAATGAAGAAGGCACAGCGGCGATTTGCACCTGCCTGCCAGGCTACAGCGGTGACGGCACTGCTGAAGGTCACTGCAACGACATTGACGAGTGTGCAGGTCAGAATGACTGCGCTCCTGCCGAGCAGGGAGGCATCTGCGAGAACACTGTTGGCTCGTACACCTGCAAGTGCAAGGAGGGTTACAGGCAAGATGGAAACTCATGCACTGAGATCGACGAGTGTGCAGAGGGAACTCACAACTGCCATCCTTCAGCCACCTGCAGCAACACCCCCGGAAGCTTCACCTGCCAATGCAACAGCGGATTCTCTGGCAGCGGTGTGGAGTGCGAAGACATTGACGAGTGCTCAACTGAGGCAGATGACTGCGGTGCAAACACCACCTGCAGCAACACCATTGGGTCTTTCGAGTGCAACTGCCGTGAAGGCTATGAACGCGCAGACGCAAAGACGTGCGTCGACATCGACGAATGCGCGACAGGTACACACACCTGCTCAAACCACGCCACCTGCACCAATACCGATGGGTCATTCACGTGCCAGTGCAACCCCGGCTTCGAAGGCGACGGCCACAAGTGCGAGGACATCGACTTCTGCGGTGCTGGACAGCACGACTGCAATGTGCATGCCGAGTGCTCTGAGAGCGAGGACAACACCACTTTCAAGTGCACCTGCATAACAGGATACGCTGGAGACGGCCACGGCGAGGCAGGCTGCCAAGACATTGATGAGTGCGCAGAAGAAAACATCTGCGGAAGCAACGCTGTCTGCACGAACACGGCAGGAAGCTACCAATGCGCATGCCGTGAGGGATTCGTTGCATCAGCTGAGCAGCAGCAGCAGGGAACCCCAGCACTGGTTTGCGTGGACATCGACGAGTGCAGCGACGCTTCGAAGAACACATGCGCCAAGCCAGCTGACGGAGGTATTTGCACAAACACTGAAGGCAGCTACGAATGCGCTTGCAAGCCCGGCTACCAGGGTGACGGCCACAGCTGCGCAGACATCAACGAATGCACTGCACAGGGCACCTGCGGAGAACACACAACGTGCAAGAACACACCTGGATCCTTCCAGTGCGACTGCGTTGAGGGATACGAGCGCGCCGATGAACGCACCTGCCGTGACATCAACGAGTGCGAGACAGGAGCCGTCGTGCTGCCTCCGAACTCCACTTGCGTCAACACTGAGGGCAGCTACGACTTCGAGTGTGTTGCTGGGTACCGCCGCGCTGATGGAGCTTGCGTGAAGATCGACTTCTGCAAGGAGAAGGGATGCAACGCGAATGCCACATGCCGCGAAAACGATGCCGGCACCGAGGCCATCTGCACTTGCAAGGAAGGCTATGAAGGCAGTGGAGAAGGCGAAGATGGCTGCCAGAACATCAATGAGTGCGAGAGAGGCGAACCCTGCAAGGACTTCGGCGAAGGCGGTGTTTGCGTCGATACACCAGGGTCATTCACTTGCGAGTGCGCTTCTGGATTCATCCAACGCCGTTCCGTTTGCCAAGATGTTGACGAATGTCTCGACGGAAAGCTGAACACCTGCGCTGCCACCGGAGGCGTCTGCTCCAACACCGTCGGTTCCTTCACCTGCTCGTGCGCCAGCGGCTTCGAAGGAGATGGCCACACCTGCAATGATATCGACGAATGCGCAACAGCACAGCACACCTGCGACCCGAATGCCACTTGCGTCAACACCGAAGGCAGCTTCGAGTGCCGCTGCAATGCCGGATTCGAGGGCGACGGACACACCTGCGCAGACATCGACGAATGCGCAGACCCATCCAAAAACGCATGCGATACACACAAGGGTGTATGCCAAAACACCACAGGATCCTACACCTGCGGCTGCAAGTCCGGATTCAGCCTTGCAGCTGACGGAAGCACATGCGAAAGTAAGAGAAGGGGAAACACCAACAGATTACTTGTTTCATCATCTTTTCTGTTCATTAGCATCCCAGCCCCCTCGCCATTGCTTATAGGGAGTGTTATAGGTTTCCTTGTTTCTGGTTTGCTTTTGTTTGTGCAGACGTCGACGAATGCGCGGCTGGAACTGCAACTTGCAACGACCGAAGCTTCTGTAAGGACACCGAGGGTTCCTACCAATGCGAGTGCAAGAACGGCTACAAAGCTTCAGGAGAGGACTGTGTGGACGTTGACGAGTGCGAGGCTGGCGTGCATGGATGCAGCGAGCACGCAATCTGCACAAACACAGACGGCAGCTACACTTGCGAATGCATTGAGGGATACCAGGGAGACGGCAAGGCTTGCGAGAAGACAGTCGGCGTCTGCGACTCCGCTCCCTGCGGTGCACACGCCACCTGCGAGCCTGCAGGGGACAACTACACTTGCACATGCCACCCCGGTTACGAGATGCGCGAAGGAACCTGCGTTGACATCGATGAGTGCACAGCAGGCAGCCACAACTGCGACCCTCATGCCATCTGCACAAACACCGACGGCTCCTTCACTTGTGTCTGCGGCAGCGGCTATACCGGCCTTGGCACATCCTGCGAAGACATCGACGAATGCGCGGGTAACGCAGCAGGCTGCGACATCCACGCCGTCTGTACGAACACTCCCGGATCGTTCAAGTGCGAGTGCAAGAGCGGCTTCGAAGGCGATGGCATGCATTGCACGGAGAAGGTGTTGCTCCCCGGACAGATTCACTGCTCATCCTGGACTGCATGGACAGAGTGTACCGACGGTGTCAAATTCAGCACACGCAGCTGCCTTGAGCTGCCGCTGAAGAAGGAGATGCGCGCTTGCCCTGCAGCTGACTTCTCCCAGTGCGGAGAGTTCACTGAATGGACTGCCTGCCCTGGCACCAACAATAATCTGTCTCATAGGCGCACTCAAAGATTCGGAGAACCCGGATGTGAAGATGCAGAGGAAGTCCGCGAATGCCCAGACGAAGGTCAGTGTGCCGTTAGTTTTGTTCTTGTCCTTGTTAAACTGTCTTTATCATGTTCGTGTAGACCTCTTGCATTTTCAATATTCCTCCCGTTTCAAAGGCGCCTGTCTACGTGTGCATCTCTTGGGAAGTTGCGTTTGTGTGTGGTTGCAGAGACCGAGGAGAAGTGCGGCGCCTGGGGTGAGTGGACCGCCTGCGGCAACCCATCCACTGGCCTGAGAACTCGCGCACGCGAGAACTGCCCCGATGTGGTAGAATTCGAGCGTTGCACTATGCCCAGTGAGCCTGAGGCTGGCGAAGTGACTGAGCCTGACACAGAAGAAGGAGCCGGAGCTGGTGGCGAAGTTCAGCCCGGTACAGAAGAAGGAGCCGGAGCTGGTGGCGAAGTGCAGCCCGGTACAGAAGAAGGAGCCGGAGCTGGTGGCGAAGTGCAGCCCGGTACAGAAGAAGGAGCCGGAGCTGGTGGCGAAGTGCAGCCCGGTACAGAAGAAGGAGCCGGCATTGGTGGCGAAGTGACTGAGCCTGACACCGAAGGAGGAGCAGGAGTTGGTGGCGAAACGACCGAAGAAGAAGGCACACCAAGCACCGCTCCATGCACAGAGTTCGGACCCTGGACGGCCTGCAAGGAGGACGATAACGGAGTCGGCATCCAACGCCGTATGTGCGCTGGCAGAGAAGACATCATCGAATCCAGAGTTTGCACTGTCACGGAAGACTGTGGAGAATGGACCCAGTGGTCGATTTGCGCTAACGGCAGCCAGAGCAGGAACAAACGCTTATGCACCGACGTTAGAGAATACCGTCTCTGCGGAGGTCAGTCGAAGTTACATGCTTTAGCTCAACCAGTGTACATAAACGACATCTCGTGATGCTTTAGCGCTATCCGCTACACTGAGAGAATGCTGCATTGCATACCGACAAGCCGTCATTAGTACATTCAGTTCGAGTATTACCGATGAGGGGTGCGTTGTTTGTGGATGGTATTTGCAGTTGACATTCCAATTACTGACGGATGCACGTGGAGCGAGTGGTCTTCATGCAGTCTAGTCAGCAGTGAGGGCGGCTTCTTCCGCACGCGCACATCCTCTGACTGCAACATGAACGAAGTGCAGGCCTGCTCTCCCAGCAGCAGCACAGCCGAAGGCAGCGAAACTGAAGGCACCTGCACTGCATGGAACCCCTGGACGGAGTGCTCAAATGGCCACCAGACACGCAAGTGTGCCACTATGGAAGCAGAGGAATCGCGCACTTGCGGAGAGACTGCGGCGAACTGCGGTGAGTGGTAGTAATCTTGTATAGAGGCGCATCCTTTATAAATTTTAGTTGCTGCGAATGGTTTGGCTTTGTTTCATTAAAGATTTGCCGTGTTGCTGACACTGTACCTGTACAGGAGAATTCGGCCCCTTCGAACCCGCAAACTGCACGGCCGGCGAAATGGTCACAAGGACGCGCATGTGCGGAGAAACCGAGCAGAAGGAAACCAAACTGTGCGACATCAGCGCCACCGGTGAGTATATGATCAGGAATAATATATATATATATATATATATATATA
>CAJFCX010000666.1:0-12391 GCA_904066255.1 Eimeria sp. OTU-X
ATATATATATATATATATTCTGGAGGCAGGCACGGTGGTGATATATCGAAGTCCAACACTTACGAACTGGATTTTCCAACAAGAACGCAAGTAGGGTGTAACACTAAGCCTTTGTCGGTCCTTCAGAACCGTAGAGCACCTTGATTCAGCAGCAGATGACCCACTAATCGGGTGCCACCTACAACATTCGTGGCTCTTCTGCTGCTGAATCATGGCACCTCAACCAATCTGCGTACCACCTGTACGAAAAGTCCCATGGACCCCTGCACAGCGGAAATGCTATGCAGTGTGTGTGTAGCCAATATCCCGCCCAAAAAGCAGCATGAGGCATATGGCCACGGAAAGCGGGCACAACCTCCTGTGTATATAACCTTCTGCAACTATTGAATCTCCACAGCTTGTGCGGGTATAGCATAAACAGGGAGTGCCCAAGTGACGCTACAGTTTCGCTGTGGAAGAGTTTACCCCTTTTCTGAGAAATGCTACAAATCATATTTCTTAGAAGGGACACACTTTCTACGCATGCATAGCCCGCACAGTTCAGTTGCCCGGCGGTGAATAAATCGCTTCCCGCGGATCTGTTCCGATTCACTGTGACAATATATGCTTATAGCAAACTTTAGGCGTCACCGTTAGAATGCAGGGTTGGAGCAACTTACATACTGGATTTTTTAACATCGTGGACACTCGCATACATTAACTCACAAAAATGGCATTTTCAGCATTCATGCGGAAACTCAGCTAGCGACATGGGCAGCCTGCAGTCATGACGTTGCTACGGGAGCGATGAGCAGTCACAATGCTCACTTGCTGCGATGCGAATATGCTCAGCTTGCAGCCAAATAAGGCGTTACCAATAACTCGACGTGCAGTCATTCATGTCCAATTACACAATAATCTATTCAGCGGCGCTCTGCACTGCTGTTCTCGCCTGCTGCATGCCACGCACAGTCTGCTTTTAACGCGTTGCCTTCGCCCTCAGCAAGCCTTAGCACCCCACGCTCTGAGATTCGCATGTCTAGAAATTCAGGCCACTATCTTACGTGTGCTTATATGCATGCTCAAGAACGAACGCTAATCTGGTTAGGTGCCGGTGTTGGTGCGCCGCACTCTCTGCAGTTGAAATCGACAGCTTCGGACTATCCTTGCAGCATTCACAATCCATCATTGTGCTTCCATGTACGTTGCCGAAGTAAAACACTAACGCTATATCCATATATAACAGTTCGTACAAGCTGAGATTGGTTAGGCTTGCAGATATTTCTAGCCTGACTAGCGGTCTTATGCTGTGTGCAATCGTCTGGATACTGCACCAGCTACGATTCGAATTCTATCAGCTCCGTTCTTCCTACTGCAGGTGTCAGTCTAATCTGCTACATGTGTCGTGAAAGGGTCGCAGGCAATCTTCCCTCTACACAGGGGGAAAGTCTCTTCGCTCAAAACGTCGGTTTCCTTGAGGGTATAACGTACATCCTGAAAGCCAAACACGTCTAAACCAAGCAGTCGTCGATGCACATATTGACTCTTGGCAAAACAACTTCCCAAAGGCCCCATGGTGGACCCAAGAAAATCGTCCAGTGGCCGATTGCGTCCTGATGCGTTGCGCACCCGTGATTCGCCACCACATCGACGCATCAGCACAATTGTTTTCGACGTGCTGGGGCTAAAAGTGTCTTCAGCACAAACTGATTATGCACGATTCACCATTCAGTGCATGCATTTTACTTTGTGACACAGTCATCACTCTAACCCACCCTCTGCGCACAGCAGGGTTCAACAAGCCATGTGTCCTGATTTCATTCCGTAGAGCCTACTTGCATGTCCGCTACTGCTCGTGGTGCACAGTGAGCATAACCCCCCTTTTTTTCTACACTATTTATGGTCGATTCATAATGAAAAGTTTGGCCGCATGCGTCCAGCCTGACGTAGTTATGTCCTCTCACTGTTGGTATCTGTTCATTGCTGTTTTCTACGACTGACTCCCTGAGCCTCGACAAGACCTCCAGCTTTACTACAATCATTACTAAAGACCTGCTGTAAGCATTTTTCTAGCATAAGAAGCGTAAACGGTTTAGCCAAACAGTGCGCATGCAGGCAGGATCGTGTAGTAGGAACAATCGCAGCTCTGTCCTCCAGCACTTCTATAATGCTTGACTTCTGCATCGTGCTCATGTAGAAGCTGCCCCAGAAACTCACTCCCTGTTAACATTCCTCTAAGTAGTCTATTCACGCTACTGTCCAACGATGTCCGCGCAGCAAATCATATATAACCAGTTGGGGCAGAATTGTCGTTGCAACCCAGACCCAATACGTCCCACATATCCGGAATGCACTAAAGGGTTCTAGCTTACCATAATACACGCTGTGCAAAAAGGTGCCTAAACAACCTCATGTTGCTGCTCTTGCTGCTCTGACGCACATCCTACAATTAAATGATGGGCCACAATAACATGGAAATATCAAGCCAAAAGCTGCAACACATTCAATGGCGCATGCGTGTGCTTGGCTTGACTCAAGCTCAAACCAGCGGCACCCTTTGAACCCAACCCTCTGTAGTCCCACAAAGGAAAAGTGCTTCCGCTCCAAGGCCTTCGGCCGGACGCACTTGCTGAGTTGCAAAAGTCATTTCGCCCTATGATTATCAGTGCACGCCCTACCAGCATGCTGGAAGGTATATTGCCTAGCAAATTGCCCCAGATTACTCATTTTTCATAACATGTGTCAAAATCCATATTGGTTGCCACAGGCAGCACTCTTCCTAAAAAATTCAGGAACCTGGCACCTGAATTTCGTCACTTCGATACTACATTGGCTCATGTGATTACAAAGTAGGCAACGGCAAGAGGCGGTCGCTCACCCACTATATTGCGTTACAACCAAGAAACTAGAACACGCGCAAATAAGATTGGCTACGTTTGGCTGGTAAGAGACACTACTACGCACACGTCTTGCGGCATGTTCGGAGGTGACCGCTGCAGTACGAAAACAGTAGAGCTGCCTCCAATCATGACGCACTGTCTGTTCATGGAGTCAGTTGCAGCGTTGTCTACCCTTTGGGCGGGCCCAGCAGCGGCATCCAAGGCGACGGCGTAACACCTTTCATTGTATTCAGGGTTTTGGCCATTAGGGCTGTAGTCTGCACCGAGCTACACACGCGAGATTGATAAAATTAAAGGCTCTAACATCCACATGCGGGGCCACTGACTCCCTGGCAGTCCAAATTTTCAGGAGCGAAATACACAGTTGGATAAATGCGCCACTAGGGCTCTACTCCGAATGTTGGGCTCTAAGATCCACCTAATCGGTGTACTTTCCTAAGCCAAAACAGGTCAACGCACGTCCTGCACAACCCAGGAAAGCGAGCAATCGTGTAATACCTCCGCTTAAGAGGAAAGCGACGTGAGCAACGTGGAAATTATGCTATCGGTTATGCCGCAATACGTCGGTATCATCTACTAAATTTAGTGCACAACGTACTCTCTGCAGATGCGCAGAAGCATGTGCAAAACTTCACGGGAAGCATGCATGCTGTGCACCACTCCACGATTCAGCAAAGCAGCAGAATCCCATTGCTGGCATGTTTTCCACCGCGCTGGCGGAAGCTGTTATTTCCTAACACATAGTTCGCATCCTTTTGTTCGAATAGTAGATGCCGTAATGCATGGCGAAAATCCTTGGTGTTTGCCAGCTTGCGCCGCACCATCTGCATATTCTCAGCCTATCCACAATATTTTGGCAAAATGAAATCCTAACAACCTTCTACGTGTCAACTCTATGTCGACGTAGTCTCGCTCTGTCATAGCTAATAGTATCAAACCAATAACGCACAAACTGAGGTGGGTCGAAGCGGAAACACGCCCCCGGAAGCTTGCAACGATGTGTCATATTCATAGGCAAAAACGATGCATACAAATGCCCATGTCAATCCTGCACATGCTTCCCCCTTAGGCGTTCACCACGTATATCTGGCTATAATATGAAATCCTATGCGTCCTTGGAATGTGTCTGACGCACTATCTGGTTAATCACATGTACCTTTGATTATCCGAAATCCACGGTTAAGTATCTGCTGTCTTATCATGTCGCACATCGATTGACGAACTCATGGAGCACACTGGAAGCCGCCAAGGGTTCGCCGGTTCTGCCGTACACAGCACATCAACATACCGTCTGGAAAACCATATTCCGTTTCTCTCTAGGGAAAACTGCCGGTTATAGCCTGTTTTCATGTGTCATAAGAACTGTAATAATAATGACACAGCATGATGAAAAGCTGGAGACTGAGGGAGAATATCGCAAATTTCTTCAAAGCACCCGGCGGATAAGTAACTATCCTGTGCAGGTGTCGCCCCTGAACTGACGTGAACTCCTCGAGCAGTCGGGAGGCCGCCAAGGGTTCACAAACCGTGGCATACACAAGGCATGAACGTACATCCTGCAAGTGCAAAATTCCACATCTTTCTCTAAAAATATGCTCGCTAGACTCGGTTACCAAGTGCCCTGCTAACTTTGGTAGCTTGGCGCGAAAGCGGAGATGGAGGTCTGGTGTATTCTAGTCAACCCACAATCTGAAGCACATAAATGTAACTAAATCGAAGCTCTGTAACTATCTGGACAACGGCTATGCCGGTTAGAGATCATTCCGTATCTTTAGCATGCAAAAGCCGGCGTCAACAAAACCCCGCTCTAAAAAACAAGCTCACTCCCTGATAATATTTGAGTTGCCTATACCACGCGACATCCAGATTAAGAGGTTAGCGTACAAATGTTTTTAACTGCTGATAGTTACCATAGTAAGGCGGTTATTCTGCTTCTCCGACGCACTCCCTGTATTTGCAAATGGCCACCACATCAGCACAACGGAGAACTGCAACTCCCGGAGAGCAAAAAGCATAATATCGGCTGGTTATTTACAATAAAATTTCCCTGTTACTCTTTCATGGAAACAAATAGCTTTACTAAAACAACGCACGACCTGCTTCCCAAAAACGGAAATCACCTCATGAATCTGCCATTGAGGGCTCACCCTCCTATATTATTGAAACCGCTAAACGTTTATTGATGCGTTGCGTACTGTCTGAATAGAAGTCGACGGACGCAGTGTGGTATGCACAATACAGTGCATGCCAATCCAAGAATTTCCACAGTGGATTCGTCAGGATATCAGGGTTAAGAAGGTCCCAGAACTCGATGAAGCGCACGACCTTCATTTTGCGCCAAGCACCGTGCACATTCTGTATCTGTAAACACGAAAACGTTCTTATATTTCGTTTTTTGGCAGAGCAGGCATCTAAATTCAGCACGATGCACCGTGTCTCGTCTACTGCTCTAGGGCCAACCTTGCGATTCAAAATATTGTTACTACAGCTGCATGCACAATCACTGAGGTGCATGATTTCTGTTGTCTATTGTATTTCTTCTTTGTGAGGCAACTGCTCCCTGTAGGTCTTCAGTTGTCCTTACTCTCTGTTGGTGCACACATCAGGTTATCAATAAAGTGTATTCTCAAATTCACAAAGCAAACCGAGACACTCCCACTCCAGGCTTTCACATAGAAACGAATCTCGTGTTCTTGCGCTGGCATGTTATATGGCCTCCCACTCTCAGCCGCTTGAACAGTCCGAGGTCATCGCGGCTGTTTGTAGAAGCAATCTGACATACAACCTGTTGATATTTGGACATTAATCTTACGGCCTCACACGTTATTCCTGCGCCAAATGCAGCGTAAGCCTGGTCGTGTTACATCCACTGTCAAAGGAAATATCCGTGGCAACGCTCACGCGCTAATCGACGGTCCAGAAGTCACAAAAAAAAAGGAAATTCAGACGTCCGGAGGGAAGTAGAGGAGGTACAAAACAATTTTGCTTAAATGTTGCGAAAAACTGCTTTTCGTTAGCTAGTTTCCTTGAAGAGGGTATCATACAGCCTGCAAAGCGAGAACGTCGCGGAGCGACCGTGTGTTGTTGTAGCCACTCACTCTACTGTACGATTAATAGCTGTTTCTAGACGAAGCCAATTTATGTGGAACATACACAAATCACTCTCATCCCGTTTGAAAATGAAATTTGCTGACCGACTGCGCCCGTCGACCGCGCATTGCACTGTTGACAGAGTAATTACCACTAGAACCTAAACCTACTTGCTGCAGGATGGGAAAGGATAGGCTCTTCAGACCAAAGTATTGCCTAAACCGTCTAGATATTTCTTTACTGCTGCACTGTGACTTGTCCATAGATAATGTCTTGCAATATTGGTGCCGGAAAATGCCGAAACAAGCCCAGCATGTGAAATACGAGCAAAAATATTATTGGAAGCATATTACTTTAGAGCAACTGGAAAACTCAAGTAGGCCTAAAATTCCCTGCGCCGCTTGTCTTTTTCCTTTTGGCTTACAGTCTATAGGTAGCACGAGCTCCCCATTTGCGTGTGGAGGAACGATACACATCACGTAATCCTGAGGCGACTTAACGACTCGCACTTCGCAGCTAGTCGTATCTAGGGGCATATAGTTGCAGGCGTAGCTAGCCCATGATTGCACAGTTGCTTTTCTTCGTTCCTGATGAATAAATCTGACCAGCCGTAATTAGCATGCAAATGGCATCTCATCCCCTACTAGACTCACTCTCTGAAACCCGAAGATCTGAGGGGCCATGGCCACGCTGTTATGCACGTTGGAGTTTTTACTCCAGTCATGAGCTCCTGACTGGTGCAAGTGGTGCGCAACTGGAACTTCAAAAAGGATGCGGGATTCATCCAGGCTGGGACAATTCTGGTGCACGGGAAAGTGAATATGTTTTGGGTATAGGCAAAAATTAGGACGCAGAACCGCATTGCTGTCTTTGCAAGGCTTGCAGCATGAACCTCATAATTGATCCATTCCCGGGAAGGTAGCGAATAGCGTATGTAGCGTACGTCCTGTGCATTTTAATGTCTCCGCTAGCGACGGTTGCCTTCTGTGGAAAATCGCGATGGACGCAGCTTGTTCGATTCCTCTTGCTAGATGTGTCTTGCTGGCTCCATTTCATAACCAGAGCAGCTTCCTGCAGGGAGACCTAGAGTTGCGTTTAGCGTACGAACTGAATGTACGCAAAAGAGTTGCTGCCATTCTCTGACCATCACACTCTTGCAGTTTCTCGGCAATTCTCCTCAGTGGCGTAAGCTAGAGGATTTACATGGATTTTTTTATCCCCGTCAGTCAAACGCTACAGCTACTACCGCGGCCAATTAGTGATGTGCTCGACGAACTGGCTGGATATTCATCCGGATACACACTACTTCAAAACAGCTCCGTCACATGCTCTAATAGCATTAACAAGCTTGGCACCCTTGAGTTACCAAACTGAAGACATCTGGCATCCGTTAGGAATCGCCTGAACACTTGGAAGAAACTATCGCCATTCTCAGTGAGGCAACCAGAATTGCTACCGACCTCACTAGCAATTCTGCAGTGATAAATGATGAAACTACGTGGTGGATAAGGTCTGCAAACGCACGTCCTACAGATGGAACACAGGCCGGCTATGTCCAAACCTTTAGTTCCTACAATATAAAAGAGAGGAGACCCGCAGACAATATAAAAGAGAGGAGACCCGCAGACGCTTAGTTCTTTGATTGATTGCCCATAATTGATCCTCTCTAGCACTGCTCACACCTCTAAAGCTTCGTAGTGCACAGCATTGTCTACCTCTGTGCAACAAGCTCGTAACGGAGACATTCGTCGAACAACCAACTGAGCAACAACACGCAATCCCAACGCCGCTGAGTCGTTAATACGCACTCGCTGGAGTTGCATGCAGATCGAACATATGTAAGGGACTCCATTAGTCCATATTCAAAGGGCGGATGCATATGCTTCAAACAAACTACCAGCACACTCCGTCCACATCAGGGATGCCTCGCCATGAACACTACGACGCTGTTTCATGCAACCATCCTAACTGCAGCTTTGCAAGACTGGAGCAGTGTAATCGTTTAGTCTTCCGTTTCCCACCGCCTATCGCCATCCATTGGCAGCCTGGCCTCGCACGCACCATCTACAAATAGTTAGCGCACCGCTTACAACTGACCGCAGCATCCTACCTTCCACTTTACACAAGCCAGACAGGTGGTCAGGCAAGACGTATTTGGGAGACGAATCACGCATCTAAGGATGTCAACTATGGCGTGAGCTTCCATTCCGCCCGCCTTCACCAAAGACACCCCAAAACTAGGAACCGAACACGCACTTCCTAAAAATTGGAGTTTCGTAGAGTCCTTATAATCATCTAATAAATCATACTATTCTCCGTTGCCAATGTTGTTTAGGTTCATCGTAGGTTTGTGTGCCAGATTGCACTAAATAGTGCACCCTGCGAACTCCTCCTAGATGGACTGCTTCATCGGCCTTATGCGCCAGATTCTACACACTGCCATTAGGAACTCCCTGAGTACCTGACCACAATTCAGGTGATCCTTAGCCTGTCACGCGCACTCTCTGCAGATGAAAGCGCATCACTCTTGTCTGGGGGGCATATTTAGCTCCACCCTTCACAAACTAGGCAACCAACACAGTGCTCAGTTAAACAAGCAATTAAAAGCATATGGAACGGTTGCTACGCAACCATCACGACTCCGTGAAGTACAGACCTCACGGCACCATTAATGTTCTACTCTCAACCATATCTGAGGTCCAGATGTTGCCACGCACTTCCTATGATCCACCAAGCATTGACCACTTCTACCCACATCCTTGAATCGAACTTCATGGAACACCGAAACACGGTCCTCAAATATTACTTTCCTAGATCCAAGACAACACATTCCAGGCCCTTCTAGAATGTGCAAAAACTTCACACCGCTCTTCTCTCCCGTGTACGCCAACGTCGCCTCCAAAATACTGGACAACCTAATAATGCAGTTTCTGCACTGAAAAAACAAAACATCAGCCAGCAACGCTTACCAGCTTTTGTGAATGCATTTAGCTTGTCGCACATCGACATCCAGCTGTGCAGAAAGATATCGGCCCCTTGGAGCCGCCATGCACGCATGCCAAATACAACGCAAAGCCCTTGCTTCTCACATACGCAAAAGCTCTAATGTCGGAATAAGCCGCACCAGTCCATCTATCACACTTGCACTCTAAGCCTATCGGTCTTCACCGAACAAATTTTACAACACTTACGACCTGCAAAGCCATCAAACATCAAGCACGTTTACACGGCGAATTACTGGTCATGCACCATTCACCTCGAAGAACACAGGCAAAGTAACGTGTCCTTTCCACGAAACAACAAACAAGGCAACAGTCACCAGAACCCTGGTTGGCAGACAACACAGAGCAATGTCAATCCACCCACCAAATTGCAGAGTCACAACGGCACCATTATAAAGGAACGCACAACAACTTCACGACACAAACCTTCAAGTAAGACCACATGCATCCTAAACTGCAAAACAGCTTAGCAGCACCTGAGAAATCACTAGTCTTGAAGGGCAGTTAACGCACTATCTGCTAGCCGGCATCCTTTTGGCACGCTAACCATCTTCAGTCTATCTCGACCGTGTGAACACCGGCGTGCTGCACAAAGGGATTCTCCAGCCAACCTACTGTTCCAACTGTCCAAAGAGCGGGGGAAAGTGACACGACTTACCCACTAGGCAATTGCTAGGTATTCTCTAAATGTATCCCTTTTATGACCCCATATTTCGATTGGGCATAAATTACGGGCATTAAGCGGAGTCAGCATAAACAAGTAGTTCTGCCACATACATCCTGAAGTTGCAGAAAGGGCATTACTCGGCAAAAAGCATACTGGAGCTTATTCGTTGGAGCCTCCGCTGCCGCCATGCCAACGGTCATTAATGATATCTCAATCCCGTCTCTGAATTGTTTTTCTCCACCAGACCCTCAATAAACGCACTTCCTGCAGTTGCAATAAATTGCAATCGGTGTGGCGTCACAGGTCTACCTGTCGCGGACTTCAGTAACGTTGCACATCGTTATTCATTAATTATTATGCAAACAAACCAGCGACGTAGGCTACACAAGGCAACAACCTACTTCCTGACAGCATATAACCCTTCGCTGTAAACTAGTTACCATCGACTCAATGCCTGCATGATTCTCTAAAGGTTCGCGAGCACAGCGGCCGTTGGCTCAAGCTCTCCTGGCATTAGTTCCTCACCCTCTGTTCGCATTGTACGGCTATTGGTGAATTGCAAGAATTTCAATCAACGCTCTCAACCTCGCCTATTCTTGGGTCGGCTTTACGCGAGACAAATAGCAGCACCCCACACGCAAACCACGGAAAACATATAACCTAATCCCTGCTCTCTCCCCAAGCGAGCAAACACCACGCACCGGCTTAATTTCGAAAGCCCTTTAGTCACCCAAAGGCGACGTATTCAGCCCGACTTCCACCATCCACAATATACTTTATAAACCAGCCAGGCAGCGTCTCACAAGTACTCTGCAAACAAGCAGTACGTCATAATCATCTACGACTGCACCGTATGACGAAAACGTGCATGTCTAACCCCTCTACCCAACTTCGCACATCTCAAATCCGCATATGGGCCTTCAACACGCACTTCCTACAAATTGGAAACACGTCGGCGATGTTTATCCACCCGACATACTCGAATGCCTTACGGCTTCTTTCTTGAATCAACTCAACTCAGTCTCAAATAGATGTGCGTCCCAGACGCACCTCCTACAAATTCAGAATGCACCCAGCAAGAAAAATACATTTGCTTATGATTTCATTTTCATGCAAGACAAATAGCGCCGGCAACAAGACTCTTTGAAGGATAGCCGGCCACAAAACACCACATGCACTACAGAAATACAGAAAACATCATATTTGCTCACTCACGACATTGCTCTATGCTAACAACCAGCGCGGCTGCGCCAACAATCCAAAGCACGAGCCACTGCAAACACCACCATAATGCCACTAGAAACACACTTCCTAAGAATCAGAAGGTTGCCTTCAATGCCCAGATTCCACATTCTCTGCAGCCATACCCTACCACAAGATCAAGCATGTATACACGCTGCAACATTCACTGACATCCAGAACCCATGTAGTCGGCTACCCACAACAGAACTCAGTTAGCTCCCGTACACAGCACAACATATTCGACGCACTCCACAAAAATGCAAAACGCCCTAGTCGCATATGGCGCAGCTGCCCAACACCCACAAGGCTCGTAATGCCAGCAACAGCAAACTCTGTCAATCAACCCTGCTACTAAACAAACCACGACTTACCGGCTGCACTCAATGATCTAGCATTC
This sequence comes from Eimeria sp. OTU-X, assembly GCA_904066255.1. Classification (NCBI taxonomy): domain Eukaryota; phylum Apicomplexa; class Conoidasida; order Eucoccidiorida; family Eimeriidae; genus Eimeria; species Eimeria sp. OTU-X. Next base: position 11,278 of record CAJFCX010000666.1, read on the forward strand.
AATATGCGTTGCTACAAGTCAAATCATCCATGTTCCACTAACAATCCCAAACACAGATAACACAAGACTCCCATATCAGGGCTAAGCCATCCCAAATATGAACTTTCATCAATGCCCAGTGTGCGCCATTCCATCAACACCGTACGTATAGGAAAACTCCCATAAATCTACCAAACTTCTGTCCACTAAGAACAATCCCAACAACCATAATTCCAAAACACGCAACACACAAACGCAAATCTTGGCCCTTTCAATCGGAAGGCAAATAAAACGCACTTCCTGCATTATAACAGAGCACTGCATACACTGAACAGCCGGATCCCGCCCCACTTCCAACTCCCAAAAATTCATCCACGCATCAATCCAACATACGCGGATGCCAAGTACAGCTTATCACAAGTAGTCCGCAAACTTGCAAAAATTCGCACTCATATACAATACTGCTTCCCCCAGCGCAACAACATCCAAACATCCCAGATGCAAAACGTTCATGCCTAACAAATCAACTCAAATATGCATCTGACCCGTTTGCTTCTAGGTCTCCTAGACGCACCTACAAATTGATAATTCAAACAGCGCCAATAACACCATCCCTAATGTCATGTTCCCTCAATACAAATAAGGGCGTCCAAAACTCTCAGATAAAGAATCCTCCACAGTCCACTCCACCAATATAAAACGTCTTCATCACTCACAGCATTGCTATATCCAAACCACCACCGTTACAGTGCCTACCGTCACACACACTATCCACCACTGAAAACAGCATCAAAAAGGCCCTACAAACGCACTTCCTAAAAATGAAAAGATTGTCTGCAGTGTACAACTAACTCAGTCACTCCAATCACAGCCTACCACTACCTACGACAACAACAAAGTTCAAGCATTTCTACACGATGCAGCATTCATTGTCAATTTCACAACCCAAGTAATCAGCTACACACAACAGAACTCAGTTGCCTCCCCTACGCAACACAACATATTCGACCTACGCCACAAAAATGCAAAACGCCCTAGCCGCATATGGCGCTCCTCCTCCCCAACCACTAGAGTCGCAACATCATCAGCAGACAGCATTGCTATATCCAAACCACCACCGTTACAGTGCCTACCG
>CAJFCX010000667.1:0-12370 GCA_904066255.1 Eimeria sp. OTU-X
TATATATATATATATATATATATATGTCTCCTTTTATATTTTTGTCTCCTTTTTATCTACAAAAGTGTCTCCTTTTTTATTTGTCTCCTTTTTTATTTGTCTCCTTACGCATGCAATAAAAGCAATTAATAACAACAAAGTTTTTTGTTGCTGTTTTGCTGCTGTTTAGTAATAAACAGCGCAATAACCCAAAAACCCTAAACCCTAAACCCTAAACCCTAGACCCTAAACCCTCACAAACTGCAATTATGCTAGACTTATATATGGCGGCTGCAGCATTTGCTGTTGCCGCTGCTGCGCTGCTGCTGCTGCGACTGCTGCTGCTGGGAATAGAGCCGCAGAGTAGGGAGAGAGTTTTACTTCCTTCCTGCTGCTGCAGCAGCACTGCTTTTCTGTGCTGCTGCTGCTCTAGCAGCAGCAGCAGGAGGAGCAGGAGGTGGAGGATAATCAGGAGCAGGCTTAGACCCGAACCAGCTTAGGAATCGGGGGGCACTAGGCACTCCCGGGCTGCGGGGCCCCCCAGGTGTCTTGGGGGCCTTATCTGCTGCTGCTGCTGCTGCTGCTGCTGGCTTCTGTCTTGCTGCTTGTAGTGGTGGAGGCCTTTTAGCCGATTTGCTGCCTTTCCCCTCTCCGTCTGCAGCTGATGGGGCCCCCCGTTGCTGGGGGCCCTTCTCTGCTGCTCCTCCTTCTTGCTGCTGCTGCTGCTTCGTAGAGGAGCGCCTCGTTATATTCAGCAGCAAATATGCACCAAAGAGAAGAGCAGCGGACTGCAGCAGCAACTTGCGGAGGCGTCTGCGGCCTCGTATAGCAGCAATTGCTGCTGCAGCTGGGTCGTCTATTGCTGCTGTTGCTGCTGCAGAGCCGGGTGCAGCAGCAGACATATGACCTGCTGCTGCTGCAGGAATTGGGTACTCGAAGCCTGTTGCTGCTTGTGCTGAAGGAGAGAAGTACAATTCTCTGCCGTTAACAAGAGGGTCACCGGTATACCCGTGCTGCAGTGTCCTTGTTTGCTGCACATTAATATAAGGCATAGAAGAGTAGCCTGCTCCTGCTGCTGCTGCTCCTGCTGCTGTTGCTGTTGCGGTTGCTGCCAGCAGCGAGGCGAGGAGACAGGCAGCGCCGCCGCAACTGCGCCTGTGGGCGGCCATTGGAAGGAAAACAGCTGACTTGCTGCTGCAGCAGAACAGACGGATCTACATTTAAAAGGAAGCTGTTGCTGCAGCAGGCTGTAGAAGGAAGCAGCTGCAGCAGCAAAGAACAACTGGTGAGGGGCCGCGGCGCTGCTGCCGTGCTGCAGCAGCTGCCTAAGAAGCCTGAAGATACTGTAAGGAGTTAAATCGCATTCAAATTTATTATTATAAAATTATTTAAGGTTATAAACAAGCTACCAAAGGTCGCCATAAGCTGCTGCTTCTGCTTCTGCTGCTGCTGCTGCTCCCGCTGCCCCCGCTGCTGAAGCGCCTCGGGGCGCAGCAGCGGAAGCAGCGGCCGCTGCTGCAGCTACAATACTACATACAAGGACAAGGGCAGCATTAAATTGAATATAATTTAATCGTAATATTTTATTAATATAAAGTTATAGTCAACAAATTCAATAACTTTTCTTTCCCTGCAACAGCTGCCTATACTCAGCAAGCACACAACCGTCACACACTATTGGTCTTCATACTAATTGCTGTTTGTTTTCTTTTTTTCTTTGTAGGAAAGACAAAATATAATATTCAATCTTTTTTATACTTCTGCTGCCTCTGCTATATTTGCTTCATTAATTATCCTTCTAGTCATCAGACCCAATTAATCATCATTTGTTAACTATGCAAAAGCATTAAATAAATAAAGAAGGAAAAGATTTTACCCTGCACGGGGCCCCACACATGCGTGCATACTCGTGCTGCTGAGCTTAATTGTGTAAGATAATGTCTTCTGCAGCAAAATAATCTACTCTCTGTGAATCTTTTTATCCATCCTCTTTTCTTTTTATCTTTCGTAGAGGTAGTGCCTGCTGATTGCCAGATAATTATATATACCCGTTGCCGACAGGTCTAACGCATGCAACAAAATGGGGCTTGAATATTCTTGCAGATGGGGTCGAATTGCAGCAAGGATAGCAGCAGAAGCAACGGCCATGATACACTGTCACCCCCCTTACCAGAAGGGCGTCGCTAGCTGAAGGAGACGCAAAACCCTATTATCCCCCCTTAGTCACCTAACTAACTTCATATCTTACTTTATACAAGTCTTAACACAGCGAGACACGGCCTTTCGCCACAGGGAGGACGGGTTTAGTGGTTTAGGGTTTAGGGTTTGGGGGTTAGGCAGCCTTCCATGTGCTGGAACATATCTTAGCGTAGCTCGTGGAGGGAAGGTACGCGCAGGTGCAAGCATACTCAAGTCTTGATTGCTGCATGCGCAGTAGCACTGTAAATGATTGTTGAACAGTTCCTTGGCTCTCGTCATCGATCACGCATGCACGCAGAAAAGCACGAGCCACATCCCTACTGCCCGTACCATTTTTTCCTTTAGGCTGCTCATGCGTTTACTGCGCTTGTCTGCTGAACTACGGATAGTGGGATCGGGCGGAGGAAATAAAACAACGAAATAGTGCACATAATATAAACACAAAAACAGATGGCGGGAGGAAGAGTGTGCTAGCATCTGCTTGACGAGAGCCCAGCGCAGTGGCAACCACGGCCTGGCCTCTTCTCAGTCAGCACACTCTCTGGATCGGGAGGGACCTTTTGACCTGCGCCTCTCAACACATATTGAAGCTTGCTGCGGCAAAGAGCAGGTAGTCGGTGTGCAGGATCAAGCTGTCCTGCTGGTCCCCCTAGGCCCCAGAATAGGACCCAGCCTGCAAACATGAAATACATGAAAGTATTATCCTCCGCGGGGCCGGAGCCGGGGAAAATAGGCTCATGCATTTAGGCTGAGAATATACTGCTGGACCAGAATGCAAGTAAAAAATGTATTGATACAGCTTCCCCTTTACGCGTGACAGAGTAATTATCAGTAAGAATGGTTCATGGTGCACACAGCCCCTTCTAAAAACCATTTATCGGTCAATGAAGACACGTCAACGACTATGAGTAGTACGTATTCCAGGCAAGCGATCCTCAGAAACTCATTGTGGGTTCCGGTAGCCTCGGCTCTGCAGTTAATGAGCGATTCGCGCATTCAAGAAACCCCGTGCTGCGTTCTGAATGTGTCGAGGTTCTCATTATTTACTTGTGTTTGCTCCCCAACACAGTGATGATTCCTTACTCTCATGAAAGGAATTCGACGAAATTTCGAAGCAACTAGTAGGAAGAGTAAAATAACAGAGTTTCTGAATTATTACGTCGGTTGTAGAGTGTAGTGAGGGCTAGAATATATACTATTAAGCTGAGAACTAACAACAACCCAACGGGCGGAGACGAAGCTGGCATGCACGCCGTCTTGTGAAGTTCGAAGAGAATACGAACCTATCAGAACAGTTCACAAGCTGGTGCTTGTGAGCCTTCGACGAGTACTCCCCAGACACCTGCAGACTGTGCATATCAGTAGGCAGCTGCAGGCGTAAGGGGATGATATCGACCAGCTAAGTCTGGGGGAGTTCTTGTCTTAATTATTTTGGCTTTTATTCAGCTCAAGAGAGTCTCCAGTTATGGACGAAGTTTCTCCTTACATCTTACTGGGCTCTCGTGGTTGTTGCCCGTGCATACAGGTTTCGATATTTGGTTTCGATATTTGCCTGCTAAAAGCTGAGGTGTGCATACACACAAGGGTTAAACCTTTGGTCATAATATGCCCTTGCATCTATGTGAAACTGTGTATTTCTGGTTCCAAGGTTTCCTCTTCCACGGTTGTTTGTGACCATCGCCTCCCTTCAGCGTCTCCAGGGGTGGTCGGATGGTGAATGGGGTTGGTGGGCCTCAAGCTTGCAGCTTCAGCACAAAAGTTACTCTGTTGTGTATTGCCGGGCGTATTGATCTGCAGGGCAATACTTAAACTGCTGTGGCGGCGTTAGAGAGACGGATAAGAAGACGTGGAAAAAGACAGGCCAGACTTTTCTTACGCCTGCAGAGGCACCCTTTCTCATTAGGCCTAACAACCGTAGTTTTCTCGGAATATCAGGTGTTACTGCAGCAGCTGGGGCATCAGCAAGTGTTCATGAAAGCGAATATATTCGCTGCTGAGCCCAATACATCATCATAGATAAACACACACGGCAACTGGGGAGTTTTCTTGCATGGAAAGGGCCCCTTGAAGACCCGGTGGGGAACAACGGATCTTTCCCTGTCTTTAGTTGGCGTTGCCTTCGTTTGTTCAACTCCGAACTCCGTTATATGCGGTTGGCAAGAGCCCTGAACATGATTAAAAGTCTCAACACCTGTTGGTATGACCTGTTGGTTACCGTGTCCACACACCATTCTTGTGTTATAATGTATTCTCGTGAAGTACTGAGGGGGCACCTGCGACTAAGGAAACGAAATTAAATACGGAATGCTTGGGATTAACAACGATATGCAGTGGGAGTAGGGGAGGGACACTTAACAGACCTTCACATCATTGTTTCCCAGCTCACAGTGGTAGTTCTTCCCACCCAAACATTTGAGGAGCAGGCTGCCCGGTGCAAGAAAGCATATCGATGGGGTTTTCACAGCCGCATACAAGTCAACAATTAATATTCGCTTGGTTCCCATGTTGACCTGGATATAACCTTTACCTCCAGGTCAACACGACAGTGCGCTATGCTGGTGTGCTATCCACAAGTCATAGAATATAGGGGGCGAGCATGAAGCCCATCGAGTTCCACAGAGGTTTTGAAGCAGCTCACAGTGAAGTTAAGGCAGCATAACGTTTCGTTTCACCAGCAGGGGGGGTTCAGCCAATCGGCCGAAGGCAACAAGGCGGCGATACGGGAAGTTCCCAAGTCTACTGATGAGGGTGAATCGCTTGGAGAGTTGGATGCAACTATAGTATAAAACAACTATTTTAAAACCCTTTAATATTTACAGTTAACGGGCTGTTGATAAGCTAATTCTAATGTATTCCGCAGGCGTCACAGAAAACTATCTGCAGCAACACTTCCAGTCGACTCGAAGTAGCCAGCAAGCAACGAAGGGCGCACCGATTTAATCTCGTGATCCGAGAAAAATGTTTCCTTTTAAATATAACAAAAACAGCATTATTTGGCCTACAGAAGAAAGTGCCACGGCCCAAGGAACATCAACAGAGCATTGCAGGCCTTCATCCCCTCCATACGGCACCAGAGGGCGGCGGGCGTCCTTTCCATATCGGCCAGCTGTTGATGGGGCCAGATCAGTGACAGGCTCAATGAGTATTTGAATTTTCATGTTTTTAATGGTATTTTCTTGTGTTTGCTCAAAGGAGCAGGCTAAAAACGACACCGCCATCCTCAATTAGCGTGCCCCTGGTGGTGCGGTGGAGCCATCGAACCACAGCCACGACCGTCGGCGACACGCATAGTGTGTCTGCCGAATTTGTGTCAGATGCTTGTTTAGCTACTAAATTTGAAATTGAAGTGGAGTTCGCATGGCCTGGATGCTTCATTTGAGCCCGAAGGGTGAGTTGCTACCGCTCCTTCAGGTGTATGACCGGAACGGCTAGGACCACCGGAAAGTTCAAGACGAACTTCGAACAGCTTCTTGCTTCTCCCCTACAGCGTTGTGTGTATATGAGTTCAACGCGGAGCCCTCAAAACTGAAGGAAGCCCCCCAAGGTTGTTGATGGAGGGGGGGATAACGCAAAGGACGATAGGGAGGTGGATGTGCCGCATCCCGCCTTTCCTGCGAGACAGCATAAGCGGCTCCTTGGAGGGACCACCCCAGGAAAGTAAACAAGAGGCAAGCGCTTCACAACTATCTTCTGAAAAGCTTTTCAGAGCGTCTCAGAGAGGCAGCATTGGCGTCAGCAATGCCAGCATCACACCTAGGCGATGAACGGAAAGCCCCTGCTGCACTAGCGGCTGCTGCAAATGCCCAGCGACTACAGTATGCTTTGAAGGGTCTATGTTTATGGGAAGATGAACAGGGAAAAGGTGAAGGCCAGAGAAGGGACAACCGTAGGACCCTCATCAAGGGCAGTTCTCCCCCCGGATTCGTTCTGAGCATGACCGCGAGATGGCCGGGCTGTCAGACACTCTGCAGCTTTACAGCTGCGGACTTGGGCTCTAGAGTTGCTCTTTGGATCGTCGAATCTCCTGTCGACCCCCCAGAAATGGTTGCTTACCACCCCAAGAAACACAAGTATAGCACGACACTGCCACAGCTCAAGCAAGCCGTATCTTGTATCAACTGCACTGTGTATTTAAGAAATACGCAAAAGCTCACATCGGCTGCTGACTGTGTTCTTCTCCAAGTGTAACTGCCGTATTTGTAAGAGAGGCAGCTCTGGCTGTTTGGGGATGAGTTGGCCGCATGTTGAATGCAGAGCTGCGCACAGGATAACCAATACATAACCGGAAGTAGTGCGTTGTCTTTTATACCCCCCTGAGCTCCTGCTTGTCTTTCATTATTTGATGCTGCAGACTCGAAGAGGAGAAAGGAAGTGGAGAATTGCCGCAAGCAGGACTGGGGGTCTCGCTGACCTCAGCCTGTATCAAAGGAGTTGAAGGGGCCTTCTTATTTGGTGGCCGTTCGCATTTGGGGGATATTGTTAATGATTGTTTCTTCTACAACTCGACAAACCGCAAGTGGACGAAGCTTAAGTGTCAAGGGGAGAAACCTACTAAACGTTGCTTTCATGCTGCTGCCTTCTCTACGAAGACCCAATCGCTTTATATTTTTGGAGGACAAGGGGAAGACGGTAACACTTTGGCGGCAACTTGCAAATTAGTCAATGCAAGTGAGTTCTGACATGTTTGCCTGGAACCAGATTCCCTGGTTTCATTTTGACACAGTGGCGCAGAACGCCCTTCTGTTGGACTGCATTTCCCCGTCTTCCAGCACATTGGGCTGCTCGCTGGGTCGACATTAAAATCCTGAGAATCTGTCATTCAACTGCTGCACCAATTGTGGTTGTACCATTATTAATTATCCTGTTTCTCGTGCTGCGTGGCCTGTTGTTCCTGCCCTACCGAGGCAGAAATCCTATCTGTTGCTGTTTGTGTTTTCCGGCGATTTTATTGGCTCAGAGGAATGGGTAGCGTTGGCAAATCAGGACGCGCCGCCTCCCAGAACGCATCATAGCCTCAGCGTAGTTGAGGGAGCCACGACTGGCGAAAGCCTGCTGCTCTTTGGGGGCCTGGTAGATGGATCAGATACAAATGACCTGTGGGTTTTGCCTCTCGCGTCGAAAAAACCTGCTTGGCACCGTTTAGGAGAAGCGTCGGGAACACCGCCGGCGAAACGCCATGGGTGCGTTGCTGTTGCCATTGTTGTCCTCCCTTTCCTCAAGGAATGTAACTATAGCAGATCAGAAAGAAAATCAAAAACTACTTGTTGCGGTCCGCTGGCTGGACGTTTTGTGCCTCTGTATCGCAGGCATTCCGCCACTGTTGCAGGCCCTCGCTGCTTCATTTTTGGTGGAGTCGGAAAACACTGGATGGGATGGGAAATTCCATATTTTGGTAGGTTTAGCCACTTGCAGGTTGTTGCTTCTTTTGCATTTCCACCTCATTCTTGCACATTTACGAGAAGGATAGTGTCGAAATACTCCTGTCAATTCAACTCACTGTTGTGTGTCCTATTTTTCGTTGTTTTATCGAATTTCCATGTTTTTATCTGTAGCAGCTTCACGTTGTTTGTGTGCTCAGACATGAACGCATATGACGTTGAAGTGTCGTCTTGGTTCTCCGTAAATTTGCTTTCTCCCCTTGCGGATCTGCCTTCTCACGGCGTCGCAGTGGCAACGGGAGACCCCAGCAGGATGCTACACGTCTTCGCAGCGGGTGAGCAGCTACAGCACAACTCAGCCGCAAATTTGCCTCCTTTTATTTTATGGATACAATGCATGCTGCTGGTATGGCGGCCACCGCAGTTCAATGACGCCTTTCACACAAACCGCTTAAGTACAGCAACCTTTCCGGTGGCGGTCCCACCTGTGAAATTGGTACTATTTGATTTTTACCATGCAGTTTACTTCGATGAGCACGCTAGCTTGTTAAACAGCTTCATCCCACAGAATAAATCGTTTGAGGGGTATTTTTTTCTCAGGGGAAAAGAGTTGGAATGACGGATCCATTTATCGTTTGGCTGCAGTATGCAGCACACTAGATATATCTTTTTTTGCCCAGGGCCTGCGAAACGCTAAAGTTGTTTCAGCAGACAACAGGATGCGGAAAGATGAGTTGCGGCTGGCAGTAGATGAGCTGACAGCCACCGTGGAAGAAGACAAAAGGTTGACTAACTCCGTATCCAGCAAAACAGACGCACTCGTGGAGCAGTGGGAATCACTCCTTCGCTCAATTAGCGAGACCCACAGCGATGTCTTGAAGAAACTTCAAATGGCGCAAGAGTTAGAAGCAAAGACGGCAGCAATTGCCTCCGACACTGCAGCACGAGAGGCAGCAGCTGCTGAAAAGTGCGACGAACTGCAGCGTCAACTCGAGTATTTTCAGCTCAGACTCGATGAATCTGAGCAATGGGCGCCCGATGCGGCTTCTCGGCAGCAGTCTTCAGATGGTAACGTACGGGAAGGCGAATAGAAGCTGCGAAGTCCATATTTTTCCCTAATAGTGCTAGTGGGTACAGGCTTAGGATTCAGGGCCTGCAGGGCCTTTGTCACATTCCCCCGTATATAGTGGAGCCGGCAGCAGACGAATATCCGCTGTTATCATCGCTTGCTGCCAGTTGTACAGTGATGCTGCACTGGAAGCCTACAGTGGCCTAAAGGTTGTGTTATTTTTCCATTCGCCCTACACAATTGCACACATAGGTCAGCTGATAAATAGGCCACCTCCATGAGGTTTGAGCAAGGACCCAAAGGGGCTTGCTAAAAATTAAAATGGAGTTAGAACGGCGCACGGCGGCGGGAGTACATAGCATGGCCGATGCGCAGGGGGAGATATATCTACCGTCTATAGATGTATAAATATATTTGTATTTACCGCCTTACTAGTATATTCTAATGACAAGTTCCCCTCCCATTTGATTATGAAATGCTCCGGTTTGGTCAATGTGAGTTCTGGGGGACGTGCCAGCGGCCACAGCCCCAACGTAGACGACGGATGCAACTGCGCAAAAAATTCAAGCGGCAGTTGCGTTAAAAGCCAGATAATTAGTTATGATGAGGACGAGATAATCGGGCAGTTGCCCGTCTCAGTTTCACTAAGGAAACTGGACAGAAACCATTTTTCTGCCAACGGTGGCACCAAATTTTTTTCTAAAGTTCGGGAGCAAGCTGGGTTTAGTTAGACCTAGGATAAGGTCGCACTTCGTGCTGACAGTTTTTCTCAGCAAATTTATGCAAAAAGCATAGGGGACGGTGCACAATTCCGTGTATGTTCAGCTTAATCGGCTGCTCCAGTACTTCATTATTTCGTCGAAATTTCATTTGCTTTACTCTAGAGTGCAGTGAAGGTCAACATCCCAAGACTCGTTTTGCTCCAACGCACAACAACACCAACGCTGCAACACCCAACCTGGCCACTCGTTCGTCTTTAAGCTTTTCTGGTGTAGCGAAATTGCACATAGAAGAAGAATAGAAAAACAGATTGAGGGCGGAGCCTTGCACTCCTAGTAACAACCTATCAGGCTTGTAGAGGAGTAGTCGCACCAGGCTCCGTCCGGATGAAACGCAGTTAACGAAGAACATCCTTAAGCGGCACTATGGTCTCCCGATTTTTGCATACATTCTTTATACGATATTACTATAAAAGAGCTCTGAAGCATTTGGGGGAGCCAGCACTACCTGCGTTGTGCACCAGACCAATGGCCTTCAGTAGTTAACACGAGCAACATACATTTCTCTGGGAATTGCGTTAAGTAGAGAATACATATGCCACCATATCTTCTGGCATTCTCTTCAATTATTATTTATGTTGTATTTGGTGAACCTCAATGGGAAATAAAACAGAAAGAGTTGAAAGACTGGAGGGAGCTGTCGAAGCAACGTTCTGCGCCTTGTGCACACTGTCGCCACACTGGCATGCCAACAATTCAGCAGTCTGTTTGTGATGTTATCATTAAATAGCAATATGCATTTCCCATTAGTTGAAAAGTATTAGATGAATACCATTTTCTTCAGTTTTGAAGGCGACGTTTGTCTGAAATCGACGCATTCATGGGCTGCGGCAACAAGGCGCTCGGCGTGTTCCCTTTGCTTGTTTCTCAAGCCTTTTTGCTGTTGGAGAGTATATTAAATGTATTCATGATTGAAATTCGCACAGTTGCTCATGGGAGGGACTGCTTCCACTGCAGGAGGGGGGGAGCCGCGTGCGTCTGGGCCGGTCCGGCCTGAAGAGGAGTGGGTTTTGGAGAATGTTTTGTTCTTCGACCCTTCAAAAGAAACACCACAGAGAGAAGGAGGTAACAGCACCACTAGACAGCTTTATCAACTTCTACCTAACCCACCCCTTACCTGCCTACCTGCTTATACAGTTACTTGGCGGATTATACACACCGAACAATCGGCGCCTGCCTGCTTCAAGAAGGCGGCTTTCTTTCATTTCCTTATACTCACATACAAACAGAGAAACAAGTAGGCAACAAACAGAAGCTGACTATTCATTTTTTCTGTTGCTTCTGGCTGTCGTCTGCATGCAGCTTTGGCGGCGTACAAGGGGCCCACAGTCAGGAGGTTCACTCCCAGCCGAGCGAAGCTGCGAAATCGAAACTTCCGGGTTTTCTTTAACATTCAAGGCCGGCGTCAGGAGTTTCTCCTTAAACTACTAAACGACCCTGTGTGTAGAATTCTCGTCTGCGATCGGTCGGGGCGTGAACTTAAGGAAATACGGACCTCCCACATCAAGTACATGCAAAGACAGGACATTGTAAGCGTTTTCTTTTGCCGTTGCACATTGTAGTTTCTTTAGGTAGTAGTCTGAAAAATCGTTTACACTGGATATTGGTTCCAAGGTAACAAAGAAGTATTCCAGGCCCCACAGAGCTCTCCCTGGTACACAGCGTAATGCTATCCAGCATAGGGGACAGATGTACCACCCAATATATATTTACATATTTCTCATTCTATGCAATGCTTTGACGCCTATGGGAACTGTAGAATATTAGTGTACAGCTTCACCCTGGGGATTTAGTTCACCTGCGGGAGGAGACGCTCTCTCTGTCTGCAGACTGCAGAAGTTTATGTGAAAACCGAAAAAGGAGAGGTCGCCTCGCTTACGTTCGAGTTCGAAAATTCGACGGAGGCGGAACTTTTTGGGGAATTTGTCGTTACGCTATTCGGCATTCAGGTAATTCAACAAACACAAGCCTGGAGCTTTCAACTCGTAGCCTTGAACTCGATTTTAACCCCGAAACCCTAGACCAGACAGCTGACGTCACAGAATAGACCCCATATATGTATGTGCACCCAGCTACACAAAGTGTTCGCCGCAGCAGTCAGCATTACACATAGTGGGAGTTTTGGTTCTTAGCGTTTGCTGATTTATTTAAGAATCCATATGGCGTGTAAGCAGTGGGGTGAAACTTGCAAAGTTGCAGGTTGTAGACGAGTCTGTCCCCCGAGCACACGTCAACCAATACAGTGTACAGCTAAGTAAGCAAGGATTGCTTTCGGTGGGGCCGTCTTCATTCAGTCTTTTCTTTACGCAAGAGAGTTCCCTGTCGATATTTTGTTTGTAGGTGCATTTCTTCGGAACAAAGACGATCGCCAAGGCGAGGCCCTGTAAGTTAACTATATCACTTTACTACAGACATCTGCTTGTCGCTTAATGGGATAGTTCAGTTTAGCTGCCCGCTTGCGCTTTAACGCTTGCATCTCAACGCGCAGCGGCATTATTTCGCCTTTGTCCAAGGGGAGCGTCAATTGGCGGTATCCGCTTAGTAGCTCTGCTGGCAGTGCAATTGCTATTGGTGTGAATGCATTGGCTGTAACCAGAAAACAAGAGCAATTGAGCAATCCTTGCTTACTTAGTTGTACACTGTATTGGTTGACGTGTGTTCGGGGGACTTGCAAAGTTGCAGGTTGTAGACGAGTCTGTCCCCCGAACACACGTCAACCAATACAGTGTACAACTAAGAATATATATCTGAAACAGATTACACTGTACAACTAAGTATAGCTTTTCTCCTGCCTTCGTGCTGTGGGGTTGCAGTGGAGTTGAGGGAACGGTCAAAGTCCAGTGAAGATTCAGACAAGGGCTACGACTCCGAAGACGAACTTATCAGAGAAAATGCGTGAGACACAGAAAAAGCATTCGCAGTGTCATCTGTTTCAGATATATATATATATATATGTCTATTATACA